>BPLQ01009826.1:0-302349 GCA_021605075.1 Caerostris darwini | reverse complement strand
AGCCCTCCATTTCCTGTTATGAAGCAGTTAAAAAGCATATAATTATTTTCATATTGTAAACCACGTGGTGGGAACCAGTGTATTCTTATAATTATACCCAGCTGTGAGGGGGTGAATCTGGGTAAAGCAAAGAACTCGGCCCAAGCAGAATGGATTAATTGCAAAAATACTGAATACCATATTCCAGCAGAACAGGACACTTTTCAGTGGAGTCAATGCTCTCCTGATTTCAGCAATTTCCAAGCAAAGCAAAGTAGAAATGGAAGTGTCCCTGCCAGCACATTTGAAAAATTTTAATTTAACAAGTTTGTTACTGAAATTTCAAAATTTTAAGAATCAATTTTATTCAAACTACTTTTATTTCATGTTAAATTGTGACACCTTCGGAAAATTACTGCCTTAAATGGGTCTAATTTAAGAAAATCTGATTTTACTTCTAGCATAGAGATGTTTATCGCATATATTATTCTTCATTGGCGCAACAGCCTTTATGTTGGGCCAAGGCCGTCTGCCTCACTTGCAGATTTTTGAGACAGAATATGTTTTCTTCTACGGGTGATGGTTGTCAGCGCTACGCCCAACATTCTACAATCATATTAGAAAGAGGCCTGAATGATCGAATGTCTAGCGCTCTGACGCTCTGTCCCATTACACAGTTTCAGGGGTTCGAATCGCGGCGGGGCAATACGTTTCTGGTTTCAACCCGGCGTTGCCTTTGGATGTTTGTGGTTGGATTTTAATCCTTTACAAGCTAGATCTGTCTCCTATGATTGTAGAGTTACAGATCCCAATCAGGCTTCTCACCCGTATCATTCTTAAACTGTATAGGGGCAATTTAGCTCTAGGCACAGCGATGGGGTGTGGTGTGGTAGTAGTCATATTAGACCGGAACTTACGGTTTAAAGTAAATTGCGAACTACTACAAATATCCATAGCACCGCCGGGATCCGAACCCGAAATATGGGGCACCGAATGCCAGTTCACTTGGCTATCAGACCCTGTTTATCACATTAGAAACTCTAAACAATATAATTACATTTGTAAATATAATGTTTTTTCAAATTGATAAAGGCAACTCGCAAATTCAAACAAATGCATTATTTTACTCACTTATTTTAAAAGTACTTCTTTTTATAATTTAATCACAAAATACTTTAGAGAATATTTCTTTTATATATTATTTGATAACAGAATATCTTTTTTTTTTTTAATTTCTTCCTTAACTTATCTCTAAGAATACTTAAAAAAATTAAGTGTAAATAAAAAAAATTAAACTTGCATTATTAATTAGTATTCAATTTAATGTTACTTAAATTATAATTAAATATTCATTCTTTATTGATATTTGCTACTTTCTTTAAAAAAAAACAGTTTAAAAATGTAAAGAATTGCTGCAATCTTCATTCCTTTACGCAAGCGACGCAGAAACATTTTGCACAAACGTGAATATCTAGCAAATGGTTTGTTAATTTCGCAAAAACGCTGACTGCAGCTGAAATCGGCTGAAAATTTAATGATGTGTTAACATATTTTGTAAACAATGGTGCTGAATAATTCATTTGTGAGATATTTGCAAACGCGTTTTATTATTCTCATAAAAAACATATATTTACGAATCCAAAATTATTCAGACGCGAAAATTTAACACTGCTGAGTTTAAAGAATTCTTGAATATTTTAATACATATATTATTCATATTACATATAAAAAATGCAAAATATTTTCTAAAAAAGTTAAAAACAGATTCTAACAGATAAAAATAACAGATTTCTTTAAGCAGAACAGATTTATTATGCATTGCTAAAATATTTATCGAAAACATAATTATTACATTTAAATTATAGACTTTTTAGTATGATTCATTTTATATTTCAGTAAAAGGAAGTTTTCTATTTTTATATATTCAGTGCTGCCAATGCTTAGCTTTTTTCCCCGAAGAGTTTTTACTGTGACCTTGTAGTATGGGTTTTAATTTCGAAACATTTAGAATTTTTAGAATGAGTAGTTGTTCTTTAGAATTATTTTGCAATTCTGTATCAAACTTTTTATCGAAAGATACATAATTATTACATTTAAATTAAGGATTTTAGAACGATTCATTTTACTTTACTATAAAAGGTTTTTTACTAATTTTGTATGTACATTCAGTGCCGTTTAGCATTTTCCCAAGAGGTTTTACTTGTGACCTTGAAGTCTGGGTTTTAATTTTCTGAACAATCTTTTAGAAGTTCTTTTGGTTTTGATCAATCGATCATTTTATCGAAAAGAGCATAAATATTACATTTAAAGTAAGAATTGTTTTAGAGCGATTTTTTTTATATTACTGCAAAAAGAATGTTTTCTATTTTTTTTACATTCAGTGCTTTTCTATGAATCCCTTTCCTCAAGAGGTTTTTACTTGTGACCCTTAAAGAAATTTTAAACAAATAATTATCTTTTACATTTCGAAAAATGTCGAACTATTAGGTCTAATAGCTGTTCTTTATGATTATTGGTATCTTGATTGATATTTTTATCGACAGAAGCATTTAAATTAAGGATTTTTTAGAACGATTCATTTTACTTTTACTATAAAAGGTTTTTTACTATTTTTTTGTATACATTCAGTGCCGTCAACGTTTAGCATTTTCCCCAAGAGGTTTTACTTGTGACCTTGAAGTCTGGGTTTTAATTTCGAACAATCTTTTAGATCTTTTAGTTCTTTAGGATTATTGATCAATCGATCATTTTATCGAAAAGAGCATAAATATTACATTTAAAGTAAGAATTGTTTTAGAACGATTCATTTTATATTACTGCAAAAGAATGTTTTCTTTTTTTTTTTTACATTCAGTGCTGTCTATGTTATCCCTTCTCTCAAGAGGTTTTACTTGTGACCCTTAAAGAAATTTTAAACAAATAATTATCTTTTACATTTCGAAAAATGTCGAACTATTAGGTCTAGTAGCTGTTCTTTATGATTATTGAGCAAATCTTGATTGATATTTTTATCGACAGAAGCATTTAAATTAAGGATTTTTTAGAACGATTCATTTTACTTTACTATAAAAGGTTTTTTACTATTTTTTTGTATACATTCAGTGCCGTCAACGTTTAGCATTTTCCCCAAGAGGTTTTACTTGTGACCTTGAAGTCTGGGTTTTAATTTCGAACAATCTTTTAGATCTTTTAGTTCTTTTGGATTATTGATCAATCGATCATTTTATCGAAAAGAGCATAAATATTACATTTAAAGTAAGAATTGTTTTAGAGCGATTCATTTTATATTACTGCAAAAGAATGTTTTTCTATTTTTTTTTTTTTTTTTTTTTTGCAGTGCTGTCTATGTTATCCCTTTTTCTCAAGAGGTTTTACTTTGTGACCCCCTTAAAGAAATTTTAAACAAATAATTATCTTTTACATTTCGAAAAATGTCGAACTATTAGGGTCTAATAGCTACATGTTCTTTATGATTATTGAGCAAATCTTGATTGATATTTTTACCCATCGACAGAAGCATTTAAATAAGGATTTTTAGAACGATTCATTTTACTTTACTATAAAAGGTTTTTACTATTTTTTTGTATACATTCAGTGCCGTCAACGTTTAGCATTTTCCCGGTTAAGAGGTTTTACCTGTGACCTTTGAAGCTGGGGTTTTAATTTCGAACAATCTTTTAGATCTTTTTAGTTCTTTTGGATTATTGGGATCAATCCGATCATTTATCGAAAAAGAGCATAAAATATTACATTTAAAGTAAGAATTGTTTAGAACGATTCATTTTATATTACTACAAAAGAATGCACTTTTCCTATTTTTTTTCATTCAGTGCTGCCAATGTTATCCCTTTTCTCAAGAGGTTTACTTGCTTTGACCCTTAAAAGAAATTTTAAACAAACTAATTATCTTTTACATTTCGAAAAATGTCGAACTATTAGGTCTAGTAGCTGTTCTTTGATGATTGAGCAAATCTTGATTGATATTTTTATCGACAGAAGCATTTAAATTAAGGATATTTTTAGAACGATTCATTTTATATTACTCTAAAATGATGTTTTTATATTTTTTTAAATGCAGTGCTGTCAATGTTTAACATTTTCCCCCAAGAGGTTTTACTTGTGAACTTGAAGTCTGGGTTTTAATTTTGAAAAATTTAGAATTTTTACATTTACTGTTCTTTGGGATTGTGAGCAAATCTGGATGGATTTTTTATCATAAGATGCGTATTTATTAAATTTAAATTAAGGACTTTTTGATTGTGCTTTTTCATTTTATATTACTATAAAAGAATGTTTTTTTTAAATTTATTATTATTATTATTCAGTGCTGTAAATGTTTAGCTGTTTTAACCAAGAGTTTTTACTTGTTAAATTGAAATCTGGGTTTTAATTTCGGAAAATGTAGATCTTTTAAATTCACTAGCTGTTCTTTAGGATTTTTGAGGAAATCTAGATCGATCTTTTATCAAAAATAAGTACCATTGTTAGGATTGTTTCTTAGATTCTTTTTATATTACTATAAAAGTGTGCTTTCGATTTTTAAATTTTTATTTTCAGCGATGACAATGTTTAGCTTTTACCCCAAGAGATTTTACTCGTAACCTTGAAGCTTTGGCTTTAATTTCAAAAATTTTAGAATTATTTAGAATTATTAGCTGTTCTGTAATTCTGGTTATGAAGCAAAATTGGATTGATGTTTTTATCAACAGAAGCGAAATTATTACATTTAAATTAATGACTTTTTTAGAAAAATTCATTTTATATTAAAGGATGTTTTCTTTTTTATTTTTAACAGCTGACAGTTTTTAGCTCTTTTCCCATGAGTTTTTGCTTATGACCTTGAAGTCTGGGTTTTAATTTCAAAAATTTCCGAATTTTTAGATTACCAACTGTTTTTTAATCTTATTGAGCCAGTCTGGATCAATTTCATTAATAATCATTTTCATTGATTAAATCAAATAATCATATACTTATCAAATAATGATATTTTATTAAAATGTATTATCTTTAGAAAACTTTGGGCATCCGTTGCATTTTAATCAGATCTTCGCAATCATCTATACCTGGATTTATTATGATTAGTATGATAAATTGTTAACAATATCGACTGATAACCATTAATGCATACATCGTCTAGACTATAAGTACTACTTAATGCGTCAATGGATCTATTGTTGTAATAAAATTATAATCAACTAAGTGCATTCGTAACAGCTTAGTTAAGACTAGACGTAGAATATTAGACAATGCATGAATGCGTTATTTCGCATTTATACGCCAAGTTATGAGATAAAATGCATTATACGTCAATATAAAATACGTTATACCTTCAATTACAATACATAAGTATATGTGATTATTTGCAATATATTTGGAACAAAATGTGATGAATGTCATCTATAGTACGATCATACTGCGATATATTTCTATCAGTATACTACAAGCTGTGTTGAAGATATTCAAATTGTAGTGATGCAAGACTTTACATCGTACATTTTTAAAATCTGCAGATGGATAAATGATAGAACTGTGGGATTCGACTAAAAATCGTACATCAGTAAGCTCCCGGGTCTATGCCGGGGATATACGCGAGAAATCTGTATGTCGAAAATGTAGGTTCCTTGCGTTGGATTCGACTAAAATCGTTCACTTGGGATACATTCACATTCATCATTACATTCATCATCATCATCATCGGCGGAACAGCCCTGCGGTAGACCAAGGCCCTCTGTCCACTGTCAGATTTTTAGACGAGGGATGTTTTTTTTTTTTTTTTTTTTTTTTAACGAGGTAGAGCTATCAGCCTTTACAGACATATCAAACCGGGACCTAAGATTTAAAGTGGACTCCAAACCATTACAAATGTCCATGGCACCGCCAGGACCCACAGCGCTAATCACTCGGAAAACGTCAGAGCGCTAAATCACTCGGCCATCAGGCTCCCATCATTATATACTTTCTGCAAAATTTCTGGGGATTGTCTGATTGGAAGCGCCATTAGTCAATGACTGAATTTAATGTGAACTTGGCGATCGACAAAGGGTGAAAAATAAATCAACATTGCACCTTATCACTGATGGTAATTTCTAAGGATTACTGACCCATCAAGATATGGCAGGCAATTGACATCTTGTTGATGATAGAAGGGGAGTTTCCTACTAATTCACTATTAGGTCATATGCGTCATGTTTGGAAGCGGAAAAGTTTTAGAATACAAAATGCGTGGTACAAACGTGTTTTTTTTTTTTTTTAAATACGATTTACGTGTGTCAAAATTGTTGCCAAATGGAGACGGTTGACTAAAACTTTTCAGAGAAATACAGTCCCAACAAAGCCCAAACAGACCGAATTAACATTGTCTGGAATGAATAGAAAATGCAACATTTTGCAATATGGGTGCGCAGAAGATCTACCTCCCCGTGGTGCACCTGGTAACACTTTTTAGTGGCTAAAAGATCTGCAACTTGGCATTATTGTTAGATTGATGATCTCTGTTTCAGCATGTTTTGTTGTATTATTTTGTTGTTGCTGTATGTTGTATGTTTTTTTGTTGTTGTTGTTGTTTTTTTTTGCTGTAACTATTCATAATCTGCCCTTGGAAATAAAAAAAAAAAAAAAAAAAAATTTACAATATTTTCAGTAGAAGCCTGAAAAAAATTCTATGGATGAATTTTTAGTGAACATCGAAACTGAATTATCACCCCAAAAGGGCCCAAACAGTCCAGAATAGCATCGTTTGGAAATTGAATTCTGTAATCGAGCATTTTTAAAGGAATCAGAGTCAGAGGTCTATATAAAAATCAGAACTTTGGTTCTTTTTAAAAAAATAGTTTTTCATTTTTTTCAAATTTTTGGGAGCTGTCAAATTGGAAGCACCTGTAGTTAATGACCTAATTTAATGTGAACTTGGGAATCGCCAAATGGCGATTAACAAATTAACATTGCACCTTATCACAAAGGATAATTTTTATGGTAACCTACTGGCCCATCAAGATATGGCAGGTAACTGACATCTGGTGGAAGATAGCAGGGTAGTTACCTTATATTGGTCCATCTTTGTGATTAAAATAAGTAATTTTCTTATGCTTGCCTTAAGCTATTCTATAACACTTTGGTTATTCTTAATTTATGTTTTTTTTATAAAATATATATTTTTTTGTTAAAAAGTTTTAACAAAATTTAAGTTAGTGCAAATACCTTAAAAGTTGTAATGGATCTTTATTGGTGCCAAAATTGTTTTATAGATATATGAACTCAAAAAATTCCTTATTTTTCTCAGTTTGTTTCTAATTCCCTTAGTAAAAATTGTAGCAAAAAAAATTGAGGTAAAAATTCAGGAAACGGTATAAAAAATTAGATTGTGTGGGTGAGTCAGTAGTCAGAAATTTTGTAATTGAAAAAAAAAAAATAAATCCTATCTTTAAAAACACTCTAAATATTTTTTGTCTATTACATATTGATGGTGTTATATGAAATAATTGAATACTAGTACAAAAAGTGATACATACTAGTACACACTTGTGCAAAATGGTTTAGAAGAAATACGCACACACTATGATAAATATACACATAAATGAAAATGTAAAAAATATGATTTCCTCTTTTTTTCCCTCTCGGACTTCGTTAAAAATCACCATATTTGACGTTTATTAAGAGTAATATTCAAACAAAAGTCGTATACAAGACAAAACTTTTTCCAACAAACTGACATTCATCAAGTTGGATTTATTCCAACGCTAACACATACCAAAGTAATAAACTTATAAACAAACTCAATATTAACAACATCAATATAGTTTGCAATTAATAATAAGATAATTTAACGACAATTATAATAGTTTATGGAGATATAATCCGCAAATAACCAGATAAAGTACGATTTTATTGCATACTTGATTCTCTGACAAATGGTATTCATGCGATAAAAAATTTATTACCATATACATTTCCTCCATACGTTTGCGCTTGGCTGTTAATGCATGCAAAAGGTTAATGAAATTACCCTTCAGAGATACTTAATGATAAATAAAACACCTCAAATACTTACAGTCAATACGTGGTAAATCCATGGGCCGAGTATTTACAAAAAAATTACCACATCTTTATTTTTCTTCTTATAATCAAACTAGCACCTCATTATTTTGTATTCGGAACAGGTGCTTACTTACGTACCTTCTTGTTTGCGCAGGTTTCAGGTGAAGTCACTGAATTGAAAAGGCCATGTGATTCCAAATGGAGATTCCATGTGTTGTGCTGTTTCAGAAAAGTCCTTAAACTGTATGCTTTGAATAGATGCATTATTTTAATGCATACCTTCATTTGAATTGCAAAAAGGCTTAAGAGAACAGTTTTGGAGCGATGAACAGCGTAAAAAAGAAAAAATTAAAGTATCTTTTAAATCTTTTTCACCTTTAAGATCAAAACGTTAATATTAAAATATTTTGAAAAAAAATCACTTTAATTGTGAGAAATTGTCTAATTTCGTCATTAATTGTATAATTATTATATTTTACAATGCATTCCTGTCCAGTTACATTTAAAACATTTTGTGTTCAATTTGAAAAACTCAAAACGAAATCATACGTATTATCACTGAGGGAGATTTAGAAACTTTTATTAAAATAAAATTATTTGGTTTGGTTTGATTCGTAGCTCTACGGTCATTTTTTGCACACTTAAGGCTAATTAGACCGGGACATACAGTTTAAAGTGAATCCCGAAACACTAACGAACATCCATGCCACAGCCAGGATTCAAACGGGAGAACCTAAGAAGATAAAATCTTATACATATATACTATTTACAAAAAGTCTAAAAAAAGAAATTCATGAATATTCATTTTTAAATCATACTTTTTCTGCAATATCTTACTGCTTTAGATTACTGTAAATTAAATGTTTATGATGAGCATATTTTCAAACACTTTTGAAATTATGAATTAAGTTGAATTCCATGGAATATAAATAATTGCAGTTAATAAATTAAAAACATTTCAAAAAACGAATTTAAATTCAATCTAAGATATGGTCTTTAAGTGTAATATATATAGCCTGATGGTTAATTGGCTAGTTTTCTAGCTTTTGGTGCGTAGCGTAGGCTTCAAGTTCAAATCCCAGCGGTATCATGGATGTTTGTGAGTGGTTCGAGAAATCCACATTAAACTGTAGGTCCCGTTCTAATTAAACTAAAGAGTGCAAAAAAAAAAAAAAAAAAAAACGTAGAGTGACAAACCAAACATATATGGCTGTCAAATAAAATGAAGTGTAATTATGTTTAATTGTCAAAATTAATCATGTTCAACTTTTAAATATTTAACAAGATTATAAAAAAAAAATTTGGTAATCTATCGTTATTGTTTTGAATATTTTTGTTTAAGTAAAGATTTTATATTATGACTTTTAAATATATATATATATATAAAAAGTGTGTATATATCTGTATATATCTGTATATATATGTGTATATATAAGTGTAAATATATATATATATATATATATATAAGGCAAAGAATGATAGATGAAAAAGGAAAAATTGCTTATTAAGAATATCATTGCAAAGGGCTTCCTTGATTCAATGCTTTCAATAAACATTCAAATTATGACCTCCAGTAGTCATACATACTTGGTAACGCCGAAGTAGTGATTAGTTAGCAGTTCCAAAGGTGGCTTTTCAGCGTCAGCGCAAGCGTGTTGATAATAGAATAACAAGGTCCTCAATTGAATCAATTGTAGTCTCGTAAATATAAACACAGTAACAATTATATGGAGTAGTAATAAAAATAGAGTGCTTATCGGGATTACCAATTAGACGATTTGAAACACATCACGTGAAGGGGATCATTTTGAGCATTGTGCCTAGCTGTTGCTAGAAGTTCGTGCTTTCAATGCGCCACTTCCAAACCTACATTCCTGTAAAAAATTTTTATTTTAGTAAGATTTACCAGTTTTCACCATGACCGTCTACTCACCTTGTATAGATCTATCTATATCTATATCTATCTATACATATATATTCATATATACAGATGGTTATCAAATTAATGGAAACACCTGTGAATAAAAGTAGCGTTTAAGAATGTGCTTCGTAAGCATATCTAATCTTAGATACCAGTTTTTTTAATATTAATAGTATATATTATGGTAGTAAGAGGTAGCTTTAGTGGAGTTGTATACATCTTAGATTTTTGCCAAAAGCGTAAAATTTCAGACCTCACAGACTTTCAAAGAAGCCAAATTGCAGGAACCCGACTAGCTGTAATAACTGTGACGAACACATGCCAGATTTCAGGCTTTTCTATGGGTACGGTGATTGTCTCCTTCCAACTGTCAAGCATATACGTGGATCTGTCATGGTATGGGCAACTATGTCGTGATTTTCGGCTGGTCTATTCGTAACTAGGAAAAGTCATGACAGCGTACACACAGCACGGGCAAGACTAGCTTAGCAAAGCAAAATATTGACGGAAGGAGGAGGTGAGTGAAAGTGGTCGATGGGTATTGAAGCGGATTATAATTTCTAAAAAGAAAACAACTGCAGCCAAAGTGACCGCAGAGCTCAGTTAGCATCTGGATTCTTTAGTGTCAATATTTTCAGTTAGGAGACGCTTTTATAAACAGGGCAATTACGGCAGGGCATCCATTCCCTTGCCATTTGTCACATCTGTTAATGCCATACCTCATCTACAGTGGTGTCACAACCACAAAACCTGGTCGATTGATAAATGGAAGAAAGTAACACGGTATGATGAATCATAAAGAGTATGATCGTGATTGTCTCTTTCCAACTGTCAAGCATAAACGTGGATCTCTCATGGTATGGGCAATTATGTCGTGGTTTTCCGCTGTTCCAATCATAACTCTGAAAGGGAGGATAGCTGGAGAAAAGTATAAAGAAGTGTTACTGACCAGGTCCATCCTAGGATGCAAACTTTGTTTCCTGCAGGAGATGGAATTTTCCAAATGATAATGCTCATATTTGGGCACCAGGATCTTTCCAATCAAGTAGCTTGTACTGTATGAAATAAAACTATAACAGATTCCCCCTATTTTAGAATACACCATTAGAAGCTTTCCCTACTATAAGGAGATGTCACTTTCTTGTAGGAATGTCGAGAGTAACTGCATTGAAATGATTTCTATTTGAAAAAAATCATGAGAAGGGTAAATGATGACAGATGTTATGAGATAAGCCGTCATATATATTTACTCGTATTTGAATTTTAAAAAAATTCAGCTTCACTTATAAGTGGGAATCTAATATTCATTCACTCATATTCAAACGAGAGTGTAGTACTCTTTTCGACCATCGGTGGCCCTCTTATTCCACTTCTGCATGTATAACCCACCAATGAGTACTGAGGATAGGGCATTATCTTCAGTGAAAACTGTTAAGGGTAAAGACACCGAAATCTCGTATGGTACGTGAGAAAATCCAGAAAACTGCCACCTGACTATCAATGCCAGTCATTTAACACACATTTTCCCTATCATCAGCATGTCTCTTCTTTCTGAAAACAGCGGTTGTAACGGACGCCATCAACGGATTGCAATCCGGAATTTCCCGCACGTCAGCCAGGCACATTACCGCTGGACAGCCAATTTTGGTGCTCAGGTTTAACGTTCTCCACTGGTGAGCATTAAGGCTGAGGTTCAATCCGCTGGTGGCATTGTTGTAGACAGTATATAAAAAAATGAGGATAATCGATGGTTTTTGTGACGTTCAGCCTCTTGCGTCGTTAGTCAGACAACGAGATAAGGAGGTTTGGTTTGTCGTTCTACGGTCATATTGTGCACACTTTAGGCTAAATAGACCAGGACCTGCAGTTGAACGTGAATTTCGAACTACCAACAAATACCCATGCCACCGCCAGGATTCGAACCTGAAGCCTTCGGTACCAACGGCCAGAGCTCTAGCCAGTTGGCCATCAGAGCGCTGAGGTAAGGAGGGTAGGATAGTAGGAGTTTTACGGGTTTTCTTCCATGCATAAATGCTGGGGCAATACCCTCTTAAAGTCTTTCCTGAAGACACTTCTCTCCTTCTTCAGTGTCACTGAACCAAATCAGACTTCTACTTATGGGTGGTCCATCGACAACAGAAGCTGTCCTCTTTTCCTGTATCCATCAGCAGACGACTAATGGGGTGTCCATCCAGCCCTGCAGTACACTGAGAATTAGTCAGTGCAACAACGACCACAACCACTAGACAACTGGAAGGAAAATGCACTGTAATTGAACCATGAGTATAACTTTATTAACTATTCAGCAGTTGTCGTTGGGTTCGCATATAAAATATCATTATAATAAATTTAATTTACAAAAAATATTTTCTTGTAAGTTTTACTAAAAGAACTTCACTATGAAAATTTGAATGGCAAAACAAATGGCCAGCAAAATTATGTGCATACTCTACTTAACATGGAATTAAATACTTTTTTTTAATTTTTCAAAATGCATTTATGAAAATTTCAATAAGTATGTTACTTTTTAAAGTCACTTGGAGAGTTGCTCGAAATATAGAATCAGAAAAGATGCATATTTACTAAAATTAGTCTTAAATAATTTATGTTTTGAATAGATATGACTACATTTGAATACTGTGTTTTAATAACTAGATGTTACAGTTTCCATAACAAAAATATTTTTATCAGCAACAAATAGTAACTAAGCCACCTAGTTTATGCATATAATTGAAAAGAATATAAATTGTATGTTTATATTAAGGAATTCATGGATTAATCTTTTAAATATATGCACTTACAGTTAAACCCAATAAATCACTTTATGTAATAAATTTATTATGATTTTATTGAAATAATTTATTTTAATAATAAATTTAATAATATTTAGAAATAACTAATGCAAACAGTGACTTCAACAGTGACTTATTTTGAAGATAGAGTTATTCATATTTTATTAGGAAATTATCATTTAAGTAATAAGAAACTAATTTTGTAGCATATGTTCAAAAAATATTACTCATATTTAAGTAGAAAAGCTGATTATTTATCTTATGTCAATATCATATCTCCAAATTATTTTTCTTCGGAATTTGCAAAATTTTGTAACTATAGAAGTATATATTTAATATTAGTATGTAATGAAATTATCATGATTATGTTTTCAAATTTGTATTAGAATTTGTTATTTCTATTCAAACGTGTTTAACATAAGAATTTTGTTCCACTGGGATCTTGTTTAAGAAGCATTCGTATGATAATCAGACAAAAAACGAAAAGTGATACGCATTTCAGAAATAAAAAAAACAACCTTATTTCGTAAAATGAAAAGGAAAATACTGCAAAGCCTTAATCATTGAAAATGTTTCCCTCATTATCACTCGAATCTGACAATATTTCAAATTTAATTACAAAATTGCATAAGCACGGTAGTTTGTCTTTAGTTAAAAATCTATAAAATACTTTTTTGGAAAATTTTATATGGAGTATTGTAAGACGAACAAATCAATTGCTTATTAGAGGTGCTAGTCAGACACACGCAGTGCAAAACAAATCTTGAAAAAAAAGTTATCGATGAAGTATTTTCTTCAAATATTTCTTTTTATATTATGTAGTTCCAAATTTTAATCTATTGACGCCCTTGCCCACATATAAGGAAGTTTAATTGTTGTTTTATTATTGTAATTGTTTAATTAATAAAAAGAACAAAAAATTGGATAATAACTTATAATATACTATTGACGCTTAGTGGCCAGAAAAATGGACTTTATGGGGATTTTTTTGTGCATTGTTATGGTTCTCCTAATATTTTTTAATTCCAATAAATATAAAATAAATAAATCGTAACAAAAATTTTTTTTTTTTTTTTTTTTAAACAAATCCTCCCGGAAGAGATTAATGATTATTTAATTTGTATAGTAATTAAAAACGTCTCCTAAATTATATTTCGTATCTATTGCATTACATCATTAAAACCCATTTGATTTCACAGCTTAATAATTTATTATGCATAGTTGTAGAAAAGTACACTTTTTGCGCAATATAGGTATCTTTACATTATATCTTACCTCACTTCTAGGTATATGTAGCATCTTACCAGTTAGAAGCAGAATATTTGGGGAAATAGGCCACAGTGGAGCATACGGGGGCTTCATTAAACAGTCCAATAATTGAGGTTGATGGGATGGCAACCGGAACGATTTCTAAAGGCAACAACCTGGAAATTGCGTGTGATATGGGTGAAAACCTGAAAATCTCTCCCCATGTATCCTGACTATCGGTGAAAGATGCTTTACATAATACAAGCGTCAGCAAGTCTTGTCGTTTCTGGAATCTGTGACTACAACAATGCCATCAGCGAATTTGATCCGCAGCTCTGCTTGCTACTAAGTACGTACATAATAGTTTGGCCACGTGCATGCGGTTTACACTTCTAAAAATCGCTCATACCCAAACACAAAATAATCACAGCTGTCATTCATATCTACTAAATCTTAAAAACTGTTTCATATATTTATTTACGTCAGTGTTCTTTTAATTGAAAAAATCTGTTTAAGCCAGAGATGTACAGACTATGCCTCACTGATGCTTTTCATGCAGGTCGACATATTATGTGCCCATTTTATTTAAAACTGCAATTAGTAATTTGTATTTAAGATTTTCAAATTTTAAATAGGAACAACAGGATGAAACATTAAAACAAGAAGGGCTATTCAGCTGCCGTTTAAATATTAGATTAATGTTTTATTTTTTTTTCTTATTTTATTGCAGATAAGAAGACCTAAATCTTTTTTCCAATAATATGCTATCCTAATTCCATCTATATAATTTTGTTTATACGATATTTAATGCCTAAACTCCGTCTCATTTTAAAGTTGATTATACTACTGTGACCCTAAAATAAGCCCAATTTCTTTTTCAAAAACTCTTTGTTTATTCTACCAAATTTATTTCATCGCCTTCAAAGTCATGCCCTCCGGACACAATGCACTTATGCCAACTTATTTTCCAATCCTCAATGCCTGCTAAAAAGTCATCGGCAGGGATGGCCTTCAAAGCCGGTGGAGATTCACGTTAAATCTCTTCAATCGATTCAAAGTGTACCCGGAGAGGTCTTTTGAGTTTAGGGAATAGCCGGAAGTCGCACGGTGAAGACGGTGGTTGTGGAACGATATGGGTTTCATTTTTGCCCCAAAAGTCGCGGAGAATCAATGTAGTGTTTTCTGTACCAATCGAGATTTGACGCGTTTGAGGCCCAAAATGGAATTGACCGATCCTTTTGAAATTCCAAAATCATCAACAAGATCTCTAGTTGTAAATCGACGGTTTGCAAGCACCAAATCTTTAATTTTTTGGACGTGATCTTCGTCGGTTGAGGTTCATGGTCGACCAGAGCGCTCTTCGACTTCAACACGTTCTCTGCCTTCTTTGAATTATTTATACCACTTCTAAACATTTCTTTCCCATACAGGGATGCTCGCCGAATGTCTTCTGCAACATTCTATACGTTTCCGCAAACAAAATTTAATGCAAGTTCTTTGCTCAATTATTTCAGACATTTAAAAAATCGTCGGAATTAGTTTTAGCGTCTGACAAAGCCAAGCCTAACTCAAACGCTAATGAATATTTTTTTCAAACACTAATAAAAGTTGAAATTCCATGAGCTCCGGGAATTTTAAATTGAAAATTGGTCTTACTTTTTGTACACAGTAATATGCATACGTATATATATAAAGAGTTAGTACATAGATAAATATCATAAAAGTGTTAATATACACTCATGTCCATAAATTAAGGATAATGAAGTTCAGGCAAAGAAAGAGACAGAAACAAAACAAATTTGACTTATTTGTAAAGTCTATTTATTAAACAAAAGGCAAAGAGCAAAACAGATGTTATACGTTTGACATAATTAATAAAAATTGCAATTTTTACTCCCTGGAGCAAATTTCAAAAAAGAACCTATTTACAAAAAACAGTATAACATGGTTAGTATGATGGTTAATATGGAGTATGTCTCCCGGACGATGCAATACATGCCTTACAACGCCTAGGCATGCTGAGTATCAAATTATCAATCTGATCTTGGGGAATATTACATCACTCATCAAGCAATGCCCTCCGAAGTTACGGTTGACAGGTGGGAGGGGCTGACCGTTGATGGGCTGCAATTCGTCGGCCAAGCATATCCCACACATGCTCTATAGGATTCAAGTCCAGTGAGTATGCTGGCCAATCCATACGGGTGATATTCTCCAATTGAAGGCATTCGTCTACAATGTTTGCACGGTGAGGACGGGCGTTGTCATCCATAAACAGAAATTCAGCACCCATGCCGCCCCGAAACAAACGTACATGTTGTTCCAGAATGACATCCCGATAGATGTGGCCTGTCATCGTTACACTCTGAACATGCAGGTCAGTTCTGGAACCAAAAATAATTCATCCCCAAACGAGCCATCCTGCACCACCGTAACGGTGCGTTCAATGGTGTTCTCTTGGTGGCAACGGGTACCTGGCGCTCTCCATATGAAAGTACGGCGAGAATCAGACTGCAAACTAAATCTGGACTCGTCGGAAAACATCACACAAGGCCACTGTTGCGGTGTCCACAATGCATGCTCTCTACTCCAGGTTAATCGCAGGCGACATTGAGTTGCGGTAAGTGGAACACATCTGGCAGGCCTACGAGCATATAGACCAATGTGCCCTAAGCGTCTGTACACGGTCTGCCTTGAAACTGTCGTACCGGTAGCTGAAGAGAGCTGACGAGACAGGTCTGATGTTGTGCTCCGTCTGTTTCTTTTGACAGTAACTGCTAAATACCGGTCCTCTTTCGGCGTAGTAACTCGGGGGCGACCTGTGCTGTAACATCTACTCACATTACCATCATCTTGGAATCGTTGCCAAAGCCTGGAGATGACACTCTGGGCGATTCCAAGTTCGTCGGATACTTCCAGCTGGGTACGTGCACATTCCAGTCGTCCGATAATTCTACCAAGTAAAAATTCATCCAAATGCTTCCTTTGTGCCGTAACTATGCGGTTATTGCACTGAAAGGCTTTTAAAGCGCTTGTGAACAATTTTACTTCTTTGCCACCATTCCTTATATACCCTTCTCTTACACTCTCGTCATTGTGACGTACTATCCGCGCCATCTGGTGGTTTCCTGTAATTTGCATATTCTTCTTCAGGATGTGTGTGATAATTGTACAGGTGAAATTTTTATTTTAGAGTTCAATTTCTGTGTGATTCTGAATTATCCTTAATTTATGGTCATGAGTGTATATACACAATATATATAAATGAAAATTTAGCAAATTTTAAATTTCTATTTTTTATCTTTTTTTTTTTCCTGTTTGGAAATTGATGTTTATTAAATTTCTTCTTCTGCCATCTTCCTTTGCCAGCATATTCTGAGAAATAGCTGAATTTGAGCATTTCACAAAATGCTTTTATGGCTTGTTTGGCTTCCCATTCCAAACAAAGATTGTACACCCAAAAAAATTTCCAAACAAGTCAGATATCAAATTCGACGTATTCTAAAGTGGATGTATGCCAAAGTATTTAATAACTAATATGTGCTTAAAATACATGGATTTATATTCGGTGAACTTGTTGGATAAAATGATGTATAATAATATTGAAGAGAATACAATAATATTGATTTTTACCAGAAAAATATTAAAATTCTAAGAAGAAAGATAGATTAAAAGATATCGTTTACTTAAATGTACATGTAATTCAAGATTTAATGAAAAAATATGTGTTGTTATTAAGATTTTCTAAAAAAAAAAGAAACCTTGGGAAGAAATCAATTAAAAAACCCATTTTCATTTAAAATGTCACCTAGATTCAAAACACATTAAGAATGCTGTCTCCATTAAGTGCTTTAATGCGCGTACATGAGCTATCAAGCTGTTTTTATAGGTTTAGTTAAATGTTTTTACCCTGTTTGGAAATGGGTCGATTTTAAACATCACTAAATATGCTTTCAATGTTCAAGGTTAGTAAATTGGATATCCATTTGCAAAGATTTATCGGCTAGTACATTATTTTTAAGTGTACAAATGGAAGAGATAATATGCGAATCTTTAAGTTGAAAATGATAGATTTAATATTAAACAAAAAGTAAAGTGGATTGGTAGAAAAATCTTATTTTAGCATCTTATTTTTTCTAAAAACATTCTGAAATTATTGATACGTAAATACTACTATAAAATTAAAATATTGAAATCTCATTTTAAATTTGGTTGTTTGATATATTCAAAACTGAAATATAATCCATTAAGTGTTTTAAAGGAATATTCAATTTGTATAATTATTATAGGATGTTTTATAGAATTCATTAACTCGATAACTTTAAATTTTATTTTTTATTTTATAGAAATTTTTATCAATTAAATTTTAATAAAAGGTTCTCCTTATTATTGGTTAAAAAAAAATATATCATATTCTTTTTATATTTATTAGAAAAATTTTTAAATTCTGATTTTTAAAATATTTTTGCAATAATGAATTATTTTAACTATCTGGTCACTGTAATATAGCAATAATAATGACATATTTTTACGAGAAAATTTTTCTATTTTTAGAGAAAACTACATAGAATCGATATATACAACATATATAGCATAATAAATAAAATTTGGAACATATGTTAGTACTACACTCAAGAGCCAAAACATTATGACCCCCCTACATATTGCAATGAACTCGCCTGGATGACGTGGAAGGCACGTGATTGTGGAAGTGGTATTTAACTGCTGCTGGAGAGTCTGAATAATCATTCTTTCACTTACTTCTGTGTGTGATGGGAAAGGCTGCGGATCTAAGCGACTTTGACAGGTGGTCATAATGTTTTGGCTCTTGAGTGTATATACACATGTTAACAATACATACACATGTTAATAATACATAATAGATACCTGGATGCATCTATGTTTTTATTTAGCTGCGCATTTTTTCAAGTATATTTGTAGATTAACCTCTTCAAGAATGATTTTTTACAGTAAGGAAAAAAAATGACTCATTTTTTTAAATTGTTTATTAATTTTTTTGTTTTCATTTTATATTGATAGGAATTTAAAAAAGGGGCCTGGAACAAAATACACACAAAAAAAATCTTAACGTCCCCATTTGTGACCACTGAGCTTTAATAGTAATTTAGAAGTGAAATGATTCGTACATTCAGGAGCATATACTATTCATTATTAAAACTAAATACGTTTTATATATCTCGCATTATTTATCTTAACAATTTTTAATTAACAAGATCAACAAAAAAACTAACGTTTTGTAGCACAGAAAACAAGTATGCATTAATTAAATACTGCTATTCTGATTGTGTATAATTAATTTGAATAAATAGATTTGGCATTTAGACTTAATCTAAAAGTGAAATTTTGCAAATTAAAAACAGGAAATGAATTAAATTTATTGATTCAAAAGAAAGTTACTTATTAAATCAAAAATTAAATTAAAAACTAAGAATGAATACAAAAATACTTCTTTTTAAACCAAAATAAAATGACACCTTTAATTCTTTTCTCTCTTTCTCTCTTAATAAATTGAAACTTTTCTTTCCAGAATTTCTGTCGGCAATTTAATTTTCTTAGCCCAAAATTTTCTTCCCTTAACTCACATATGTTTAAAACTTCTTTTGCTTGATGGGGCTATTTTTTTTCTTCTTTTTGTTTTATTGATGGAAAAAAAACCTCTGCTTTTTCCATCTACCGAAGCAATTTGCTCGGAAATATTTACTTGCTAGCTGTTATAGAAATTTTAAAAAAGTGGATCGCGAAGATAGATTGATGTTGTTAAGGGGTGTTTCAGATTACTAGTATGTTATTCTTACATTTAACTATCAGCCATACACCTTATTTTATAAAAACTATAATTCTATTATATATCATGCATTCGTTTCAGAGATTGAATTATTTTTCTTTACCAATTTTATATAAAATATATCTTTTCTGAACTGTTTCTTGCAAGAAACATTTTAAAAGGTTACTTGTCTGAAATTCAATTAATTTTTACTACATATATTTTCTTTGAAGAAATCCTGTGTATGTTTAACTTTAACTTTTTATCAATTAAACGAAAATTGAATATTTTTGAAGTTTCTAACATTTCAATTATCTAATTCAATGTAAATTATTAACCGTAGTGAAAACTTGGCCACATAAATGGATATTTGATTTTTTTTATATTTATAATTACTGTCATTAATCAAATGAAAAAAATTATAATAACTTATTAGTTACAGTATCTCTTCTTAAGAAAAATGCAAATGTTATGGTTTTGCTGTAATGGTAACGGCATTGACGGTATACAATTTTTGAAAATAGCATAATGTAGTATTTCAATTGACGTCCTAGGTCACATATGATGACATTAAAAATTATGATAACTTTCATTAATAAAAAGTAGAAACATTTGATAATACATTATTCACTGTATAATTTTTTTAAAAAAAATACAAATCTTATGGTTTTGTTGCATTATACATTCATTTTGTTACATTATCTTTTACACTAATTTTTTGCTTCCATTTTACATAAAAAATATTTTAAAAAAAATATCGAAAAAAAACTATGCTTTGTCCATGTACCGAAGCAATTTGCTCGGAAGTATTTACTTGCTAGATGTTATAGAAATTTCATAAAAGTAGATGGCAAAGAACGATTGATGTTGTTAAGGGCTGTTTCAGATTACTTGTATGTTATTCTTACATTTAACTATCAGCCATGCACCTTATTTTATAAAAACTATAATTCTATTATATATCATGCATTCGATTCAGAGACTAAATTATTTTCCTTTAGCAATTTTGTATAAAATGTATATTTTCTAAACTGTTTCTTGTAAGTAACGTTTTGAAGAATTTTCCTGAAATTCAATTAGTTTTCCAACGTGTAAGAGGTAGAGAAATATTTAATTTAGGCAAAGATTGAATATTTTTGGTCTCTAACTTTTCAATTATATAAGTGTAAGTGAATGAATACTATTAACTTATTTGCCACCTTCATTTAGATTTTTGTATACTTATAATTACTATTATTAATAAAATGGCAAAAAATTGACAATAAATTATACACTACAGAATCTCTCCACAAGAAAATTGCAAATCTTATGGTTTGTCTGCATTGATAACAGTATTTAAGGTGTAAAGTTATGAAAATATCGTAAAGTAATATTTCAATTGAATCCCTTGGAAATATATCTGTACATTTATGATTATAATTATTATCATTAATAAAAAGAACAAAAAATTGAAAATAAATTCATGACAGAATCTCTCCATAAGAAAAATACAACGATATTTCTAATTGTGTACTACATTACATTCTATATCTTTTCAACTGAATCAGTAAGCACGATATTTATTTCATTGATTACTGGAATAATAATTAACAAGATCTACAAAAAAAACTAAACATTTTATAAGCCGGATAAAAAAACAATTATGTATTAAATAAAATCTGCTATTTTAAATGTGTATAGTTAATGAGAATCAATGGATTTAGCATTTACTCTTAATTAAAAAAAAAAGAATTCATTTTGCAAGTTAAAAACGGGAAAGTGAATTAGATTTATAGACACAAAAGAAAGTTACTTATTAATTCAAAAATTAAATTAAAAAGTAAGATAGAATACAAGAATACTTTTTTTAAAAAAAAATAAAATGGCACCTTTAATTCTTTTCTCTTTTTACCTTAATAAATTGAAACTTACTTTTCTTTCAAGAATCTCTGCCGGCGATTTAATTTTCTTAGCCAAAAACTTTCTTCCCTCAACTCACATATGATTAAAATTTCTTTTGCTTGAAGTGACTCCTTTTTTTTTTTTTTTTTTTTTTTTTTTTTTTTTATTTATTTATTTTTATTTTTATTTATTTATTTTTTTATTGTATTTATTTTTTTTAATTGATGGAAAAAAAACTATGCTTTTTCCATCTACCGAAGCAATTTGCTCGGAAATATTTACTTGCTAGCTGTTTCGCAAAAGTGGATGGCAAAGAAAGATTGATGTTGTTAAGGGGTGTTTCAGATTATTAGTATGTTATTCTTACATTTATCTATCAGCCGTGTACCTTATTTTATAAAAACTATAATTCTATTATATAGCATACCTTCGTTTCAGAGATTAAATTATTTTCGTTTACCAATTTTGTATAAAATATATCTATTCTAAACTGTTTCTTGCAGAAAACGTTTTAAAAAATTACTTATCTGGATTTCAATTAATTTTTACAACATATATTTTCGTTGAAGAAATCCTATGTATGTTAACAGTAACATTTTTGTCCTTTAAGCAAACATTGAATATTTTTGAAGTTACTAAAATTTCAATTATCTAAGTGAATGTATTGTATTAAACTAGATGCCCTTAGCCACACAAACAGACCTTAAATTTTTATACTTATAATTACTGTCATTAATAAAATGAAAAATTATAATAACTTATTAACTACAGAATATCTCCTTAAGAAAAATGCAAATGTTATGGTTTTGCTGCAATAGTAATGATATTGATGGTATACAGTTATGAAAATAGCATAAAGAGGTATTTCAATTGATGTCCTTGGCCACATATTAGGACATTTATAATTATGATTGCTGTCATTAATAAAAAGAAGAAAAATTTGATAATAAATCATTCACTGTATATTCTCTCAAAAAGAAAAATACAATTCATATGGTTTTGTTGCATTATATATTAATTTTCTTACATTTTCTTTTACACTAATTTTTTGCTCCCATTTTACATAAAAAATATTTTAAAAATTCAATAATTTCAGTTAGTACGGCATGCGTCTGAGAAGGTATAGTTAAAGTTAAAATGAAATGATTAACTATATACATTACATTCTAATTTAAATACTTAATTTTTAAACCATTTTATTTTATAATTTTTCCAGTGAATCAGTAAAAAAAAATTTATTTTATTGATTACTGAAATAATAATTAACAAAATGTACAAAAAAATTAACGCTTTGTAACGTAGAAAACACAATTATGCATTAATTAAAATCTGCTGTTCAAAATGTGTATAATTAATTTGAATAAATGAAGTTAGCATTTATATTTAATCTAAAAGAGATATTTTGCAAATTAAAAACAGGAAATGATATAAATTTATAGACGCAAAAGAAAGTTACTTATTAAATCAAAAATTAAACTAAAACGTAAGAAAAGAATACAAGAATACTTTTTTTTAAACGAAATAAAATGACACCTTTAATTCTTTTTTCTTTCTCTCTTAATAAATTAAAACTTTTTTTTCAAGAATTTCTGCCGGCGATTTAATTTTCTTAGCCAGAGACATTCTCACCTTAACTCACATATGATTAAAATTTCTTTTGCTCGAAGTGGCTCCTTTTTTTTTTTTTTTTTTTTTTTTCTTTCTTTTTTTTTTTGATTGATGGAAAAAAAACTATGCTTTTTTCCATCTACCGAAGCAATTTGCTCGGAAATATTTACTTGCTAGCTGTTATAGAAATTTTAGAAAAGAGGATAGCAAAGAAAGATTGATGTTGTTAAGAGGTGTTTCAGATTACTAGTATGTTATTCTTACATTAAACTATCAGCCATGCACCTTATTTTATAAAAACTATAATTCTATTATATAGCATGCCTTCGTTTCAGAGATAAAATTATTTTCGTTTACCAATTTTGTATAAAATATATCTTTACTAAACTGTTTCTTGTAAGTAATGTTTTAAAGAATTATTTATATAAAATTCAATTAATGGTCCATGCATAGAATATCGTTGAAATATCCTATGCATGTTTAACTTCAGCTTTTTTTATTTAAGCAAAGATTGAATATATTTTAAGTCTCTAAAATTTAAATTATCTTAGTCAATGTAGGGTATTAACCTACTGAAGCCACTGACCACATAAATGGACATTTAGTTCTTGTAAACTTATAATTATTGTGATTAATAAAATGAACAAAACAATGATAATAACTTATACAATATAGAATCTCTTCACAAGAAAAATACATGATTTTGCAGCAATGGTAACGGTATTTACGGTGTACAGTTATGAAAATAGCATAAATTAGTATTTCAATTGCCGCTCCTGGACACATATGTGGATATTTATAATTATAATTATTGTTACTAATAAGAAGAACAAAAATTTAAAAAACATTACTCATAACAGAATCTCACCACAAGAAAAATACAACGATATTTCTAACTATGTACGACATTACATTCTATAATTTTTCAATTAAATCAGTAAACACAATATTTATTTCATTGATGACAGGAATGATAATTAAGAAGATCTACAAAGAAAAAATAAATAAACAATTCGTAAACCGGATAAAAAAAACAGTTATGTATTAATTAAAATCTGCTATTCAAAATAAGTATAGATAATTAGAATAAATGGATTTAGCATTTAGACTTAAGAGAGACTTTTGCAAATTAAAAACAGGAATTGAATTAAATTTATAAATGCAAAAGAAAGTTACTTATTAAATCAAAAAAATTAATTAAAAAGTAAGAATGAATTCAAGAATACTTTTTTTAAACAAAATAAAATGACACCTTTTATTCTTTTCTCTTTCTCTCTCTTAATAAATTGGAACTTTTCTTCCAAGAATTTCTGCCGGCAATTTAATTTTCTTAGCAAAAAACTTTCTTCCCTTAACTCACATATGATTAAAACTTCTTTTGCTTAAAGTGGCTCCTTTTTTTTCTTTCTTCTTTTTATTGATTGATGCAAAAAAACTATGCTTTTTCCATCTACCGAAGCAATTTGCTCGGATATATTTACTTGCTAGCTGTTATAGAAATTTTAGAAAAGTGGACGACAAAGAATGATTGTTGTTAAGGGGTGTTTCAGATTACTAGTATGTTATTCTTACATTTAACTATCAGCCATGCACCTTATTTTATAAAAACTATAATTCTATTATATGGCATGCATTCGTTTCAGAGATTAAATTATTTTCGTTTACCAATTTTGTATAAAATATATCTTTTGTAAACTGTTTCTTGCAAGAAACGCTTTAAAATATTACTTATCTGAAATTCAATTAATTTTTACTACATGTATTTTCGTTGAAGAAATCCTATGTATGTTTAACTTTATCATTTTTGTCTTTTAAGCAAACAGTTGTTAAAATTTCAATTATATAAGTGAATGTATTTTATTAGCCTATGTCTAACCTTTTCCACATAAATGGACATTTAATTGTTTTATACTTAAAATTACTGTCATTAATAAAATGGACAAAAAACTGTCAAAAAAATATTCTACACAGAATCTCTTCACAAGAAAAATAAAATTCTTATAGTTTGGCTGCACTGATAACGGTATTTACAATGTATAGTTATGAAAATACTGTAAAGTAGTATTTCAATTGATGCCATTGGCGACATATGTGGACATTTATAATTATAATGTCGGTCATTAATAAAACATTTGATTATAAATTATTCACTACAGGATCTCTGAACAACAGAAATTCAAATCGGATGGTTTGGGTGCTTTGATAACGGCATTTATTATCTTATTATGAAAATAGCGTAAAGTAGTATTTAAATTGACTCCCTTGGCCGTATATGGGAGCATTTTTAATTATAACTGTCATCATTAATAAAATGAATAATAATTTGATAAATTATTTACTGCAGGATTTTTCAAAAACAAAAATACACATCTCATGGTTTTGCTACATTGATAACTGCACTTACGCTGTACAGTTAGGAATATGAAAATAACGTAATATAACATTTCGACAGTCATGTTGTTGAATTATTTGAACAAATTTAACATCTAATATAATGCAAATAGAAATATCGTTGTGACTTGAATTACATCCTTAAATGAAAAATTTTATCTTCTTAGATAGATGCTATAATAGCTGAAACTTCTGCATTTTTAAAACATTTTTTTTATGTAAAATGTGAGAGAAAAAACTTAATGTTAAAAAAAAATCATTCTGAAAAACCTTAGTTATAAAATAACTTTTCAAAAAGAAATTCAAATTCAAAAAAACCTTTCGGAAAGATTTGTATATATATATATCAAGGAAGACGCCAATTAATTCGTGTTATAGTTTTCGACTTATGAAGGATTTCGACTTACGTGGATATTGTAAGGAAATATTCGACTTGTAGCGATTTAGATTGTTTCTAACTTATTTTGAGTTAGAGAGTTAAAATAAATAAAAATTCAAGTTACAGAGGTAATAAATATGTTTATTTGCTACTTAAAAGTTATATTATGTACTACAATAAAAAATCAAAATAATTCCAAAACAACCTTAAAATTAAAAATATTATGTATTAAAAAAGTCAGTTATTATTATTATTGTTATTTTTTTTTGCTTTAGACATTTCGATCGTTCTCTATCTTTAGCATTATCTAAGCTATAGAGAGCAGAAAATTCTTTTTCTTCCGAGTTGCTATTTCATAGAATTAGTTATTCTATTTATTATATATTCATACATTGTTTTCTCAGAAACAATGACATGCATTGACGGCAAATCCTTAAAGTCGGTAACTTATTTTTTTCGAGCTGTAGAGGTAATTAGTTTCAAATGATCGAGTTTTAAAGGTTGTAAAATCAAACATTGATAATGTTCGAGATACAGAGGTCCAATTTTTTTTTCGAGTTACGGAAGGAAAATATATACCAAAATGGCTTGTGAGGATTGACTAATTATTTCGACTTATAGAGGGTTTAAATTTTGAGTAATGGAGGTTTTTGACTTATCAAGGTTCGACTTAAAGAGGTTCTACTGTATATATATTAATAGTCTCGATGCAAGGTACTTTAGTGTATTTTTTATTGCGAATACTATAATGATTTTGTTTTACAGTTTGATTGTGTTTCTATGAAGCACAAATTAATACATCAATTTCATTGAAACTATGTGTTTGAAATATGTTTTAACAAATTAATCCAAAATTCATAGACATTCATCAATATTTTCATAACACTCCAAAGGAAACTAATAGGAATTTCAGAGGATCTGGTAACACTAAAACTAAAACTTCTGATACATTTTATAATTAGTTCTTATAGGTTTTAAAACTATTTTTTCTTGGAAAGTTATGAAAAATTGCATTTTACCCATAAAAAATAAACAGAGCTTTAACTACTTTAAAACTTGTGACAAACAAAAAAAAATCTCACCATCGAATCCTCCACTTTTATTCATTTCACTTTCGAATAATTTCAATTTCGAACCAAAATGTTTTTTTAAACCCTTTTCAACGGTAACTAGAAACTACTTTCCCATCGCTAATACCGACATACAAAAAACGTTCCATTATAAAACCCTTTTCGGTATGAATTAGTCGAAATAAGATATAGAAACGAAAAGAAGTCGTAGTAGAGAATAGAAAACAAAAAAGAATTGCAGACAATACATCAATTTGTCGAAGAAATATTCACATGATTGCTGGCTAGAAAGTGATGAGTTTGAAATGATCACAGACAGAGGAACAATTTTCAAAATAATAATCAAGAAGAAACCATTACAGGATATTGGTTCATATTCTATTCATCCATGTGTCATTAGTCAAATGGCGTTCCACATTTCACGCTAGTTACTATCAGGAAAAAATATATTTAAAAGTAAAGGAAACCTTAGATAAAGATAATTCTTTATGAATGTATTCTGTGTCTTCGACTAAAAAAGGAAACATATTTTTATTTGTCATATTACTTTCAAAACTCATGTCTAGGGAGGTATTATTACACTATTTAGCTCGTTGCAATTCCACTAAAATGTTACTGTATTTTTCTGTTTCGCTTTTTGTCACTGTCATGGTTGATTTTTTATTCGACTTTGTTAATAACGAGGATAGTTAATGCACAAAAGGGTACAGTTTCCAAACAGTAGTAATAGTTCCAAGTAGGCAGGCAGCTGTTGTTCTCTAAGAATCCTCCATGGTAATGCTTTTTCTCCTCCGTTTTGCATGCTGGGTAAAACTTGAACAACTTTATATGTACATTTTTAATAACAAACGATCTCAAGTCAAACTATCTGACCTTTGAAAGCAACAATATTATAAATACATAGCCTTAATTCCATCATTAGGTAAACCCATGGCAATTCACTTATCACAGGACGTATTTGACTCCAGACAATAAGGCAAAATCACGCAATTAATTTTCATAAAATTGATCAAATATAAACATCAGATCAAAAGTAAAGTCAACACAGTATGCAAAACATAGGAAGAAACACACAGACAGGGAAATATTCTTCTGAGATACACAGCTTCCTCCTTACTGTTCCACCCCCAATTACTTTGAAAGTTATAGTACGACCTTTTTAATTAATTTTAAGCCCCCGTCCTTTGATGGTTCTGCACTTTATATATAATACGGCACCAACCGAGACGTTCGCTTTCGGGTTTCTTCATGTAAATTCAGTTGTTTGTTGATCTTCATCACAGGTTATATTTTTCGTTCAGTGTTTGTCGTAACTAACAAGTTTCATTTCAGTACAACGTAAAACTCATGAACTCATAAATTTGCGCTTAACGCAAATTTATGAATTCATGAGTTTTACTTTGTACTGTAACTCATGAGTTACTGTAATTCATGAGTAACGTTGTAACTCATGAGTTCATGAGTTCATGAGTTATCGAGTAACAAAGAGATACGAATCACGTAATCTATACGATATCAGATATTTATTAAAAGAATAACTCTCATGTGTATTTTTTTGTCGTAGAGTAACTAGTTACCACTTATTTCAACTATCATAATGCATAGTTACTTTTTTGCTGAATTTTTGTTTTTAATACAAATTCAATTCTATTATTGTTTCAAGTATAAATTTTGATTTTGTATTCGCTACAATGACAAAATACAATACGGATATTTTTGTCTACACAGTTTCAAAATGTGCATGTACATATTAAATATGTACATCCCTTAATTAAATTTTTATCAAATGTGATTTATGATTGGTATTTCCTATATTGAAGCTCAATAATTCTGCAAAATTTATAATTGAGCAGCTTTGGAATCATGGACGTATTAATAGGGGTTTACTATATATAAGTATAATATCTATGATCTATTTTTAAATTAAACTCATTAAATTACTGAGTAAAACGCATGAATCAGGCAGTGTATTGTTTTTTGTTTATTATATCTTATGTTTTTTTAATATGATCTGACTCTAATATCCCAAACAATCCTTATAAGAACAGTGTTTCCTCATGAATATAAATGGCTCTACTAGTGTTATTTATTATTAAAAAAATGGAAACCTATACCACAGGAATCATAACTTCAACGTTTGTGCTTGGTTTGACGTGCAAATGTGAATATCGAGAGAATGCGTTTGATTGTTGAATGAAAGAGTTGGAGTTTAGAGTCCACTGAAGTATGAGTGTTTTTATTTGTATATGTATTATATATATATTTTTTTGTGTATTCATTTAACATACAATATGTATAAACTTGTTTGTAAAGAATAAACGCAAACAGTGTAAATATATCTAACGATGTCCAAAAAAGGGTTATTATTAATAAAAAAATATGTTTAAATATGAAAACTTGATATTCCATAATTGTTACTACATTATGTTATTAATATTTTCTTTTACTTTTTTTTTACAAAATAGTTTCAGGAATTGTAAAACTCCTTGTTATTCTAAAAAATACAGATAAGATTAAATGTGGAGGCTTTCAAATTGTACAGTAAATTTCTATTTTTTAATTTTTAGTTAGCAAAATTGTGTAGATATTAACAAAAACACTTGTGTAATTTTTAAATCAATACAGTTCTAATGAAACATATTCAATCGTCTTATTAACACAAGAACCATTCAATTTAAATCACGATTTAGTTGCAAAATTTAATTAAATGATTAAATACATTTTATACAATACAGATAAATAAAAATAAATTTCAAATTAAATTTTTTGTAATTTGTATTATACTTGATTATATATAAAGTTATATCTTCATTACAACAACTTAAATATTATCAGATTAATATTTCCTATATGATATTTCATGTTTTTATGCATTTCATTTAACACATTACACGATTTTCCAGATATTTCAGATATAAACAGTATTTGATTAAGAATAAAACATCGTAAATTAATAACAGACAGCAAATTGTGCAGTAATTTACTTTTTTTTAAATTCATAATTAACAAAATTATGCAGATATTATAAAAAAAAAAAACACTTGTGTAATTTTGAAATCAAAACAGTTAGAATGTAACATATTCAATAGTCTTATTAACACTTGACCACTCAATTTAAATTACGATTTGGTTGATAAATTTATTTAAATGTTTAAATATTTCATACAATACAACTACATATAAATAGACTTCAAATTAAAATTTCTGAAATTTGAAATTTCTATTAAATTTATTATATAATTTAAGTTATATATTCTTTAGACAGCACATATATTATAGCATTAATACTTTAGTTATGATATTTCAAATGTTTATACATTCCTTTAAACACATTATCTGATTTTACAAATATCTGAGATATAAACAGTATTTGATTAAGAATAGACCTACGTAAATTAATCACACACAGTAAATTCAGTTTAAAAATTTAGTTTCTATAAGATTATGTTCAAAAAAGTAACCGACAGCAATTGTATTAATATACCACATTTTTTTAATTAAAACTAGACATAGATATGAAATCTAGACTAGATGTAGTGGAAATTTTAAACGTCTAATAAATGAAAAAGAATTTAGTGAGACATATATAATTAAATTCAATATTAAAATGAAAGAATTACGCTATTATCTACGACAACAATAGAAGAAACGACAAACAAAAAAAAAACATTTTGCAATATAAATGAAAATTTTGCGTGATGTGTTGATATTAGCTACTTGATGAATAAGATTTCCTCAATGAAATAAGCAAATTCTTAATTGAAATGAGATATAATGAAATTGATCATTTCATAAAGTTAATTTAGTATAAAATATTCCATGCATGCCATAAAATATTTTCGAATAAGACTGAAAACTTCAACAGTAATATATTTCATTATCTTGACTTCAATGCTTAATTAAAAAGTATTAAATAACTTTTTAATGTCCATTTTATTTTTTTAAATTAAAGAATATATTTAATTAAATTAGAGAATATATTTTATGCGACTACAGTATAAGCAAATTTAAAATTAAAGATTAATTACAGCACAGCTACATTTAATAAAAATAATTTAACTAAAATTACGTTTATTTATTTCTAACTTTGAAACATTTAGTACTTAGTAAGTAATAAAATTAACTTAGTAAAGTATTAAATAAATTAAAATTTTGTATCTATATATTTATATATATTTTTAGTATTTTTTTAATGTTCATTTTATTTTTTTTTTAAACTAACGAATTTAATAATTTGTAGAATTGTGTTAATAGAATTTGTATTAAACTTTATTAAAAAGTTTAAATTGTACATTCTTCAGATACAATAGGTATTATCACATTAATATCTCAGATATTATATTTCAAATGTTTATATATTTCCTAAAATCATTACCCGATTTTTCAAGTATCCTAGTTATAAACAGTATTTGATTAAGAATAAACCTTCGTAAATGAATAGCAGGCAGTAAATTCCATTACAAAATCCAGGTCCAATAGGATTTATTTCATAGAATTAACTGATAACAATTATATTAATATATCACGTTTTTAATTAAAACTAGACTTAAAAATGAAATCTAGATTTATGTGTTAAAATTTCAAAACACTAAAATATGAAAAAGAATTTAGTGAGACATATATAATTAAATTCAATATTAAAATGAAAGAATTACGCTATTATAAACGACAACAATAGAAGTAATGACAAAAGAAAGAAACATTTGGCAATATAAATTAAAATTTCGCGTGATGTGTTGATATCAGTTTCTTGATGCATGATATTTTCGTAATGAAAAAACAAATTCTTAACAGAATTCTTAACAAATTCTTATAATAGAATTGTTCATTTCATAAAATGCATTTAGTATAAAATATTCCATGCATGTCATAAAATATTTTCTAATAAGACTGAAAACTTAACCAGTAATATATTTCATTATCTTGCTTTCAACGCTTAATTTAAAAGTCTAAATAATTTTTAATGTTCATTTTATTTTTATTAAAGTAAAGAATTTAAGAATATATTTAATTAAATTAAGGAATATTTTTTATGCGACTACAGTATATACAAATTTAAAAACTAAAGAATAATTAAAGAACAGCTACAATTTATGAACATAATTTAACTATAATTAATTTCGTATTTATTTCTGATTTTGCATCATTTAATACTTAGTAAGTAGTAATAGTAACTTAGTAAAGCATTAAATAACTTTTTTAATTTTCATTCTAGTTTTTTGAATAAAAGAATTTAAGAATATATTTAATTAAATTAAAGAATATATTTTATGCGAGTAAGTATAAGCAAATTTAAAAACTAAAGATTAATTACAGCAAAGCTATAATTAATGAAAATAATTTAACTCCAATTACTTATATTTATTTCTGACTTTGCAACAATTAATACTTAGTTGTTTAATTTTTAAAGATGTTACATTTTAAAAATTGGAAAGATCGTGAAAATTAATCCTTTGTTAAAATTTTAATTAACATAATATAGCTAATTTAATGAAATTAATTGTTTTTTATTTAAAAAAAAATATTTTTTTTAATTGATATCTTTAAATTTGTACAATTTTTTTTATTAGTAAAAAAGAAGTCCTTCTTAAACTTTTCAATTTTCATTTCATAAAAAAAGGCAGAATTTACTTTGTTCCCTTTTTTAAGAAATGATTAGGAATACTTATTCTTTTCTTTAAGATTTTCTGTCATGTTCTTTCGAAAAAAAAATTAATTACAACGAAGTTATTTTATCAAAGATTCAATTTCTGAAAATCGTCAAAAATAATTACATGGTAAGATTTTTTTTTTTTACTTTTTTTGGGAGTTTACTTAAAACCATTGTATGTTTTCGATTTCAATAACTCAGTAATTAATTTTTAATCATGTAAAAGATTATTTAGAGTTGATGGAAACAGTGACAATGCAGCTTAATTATTGCTGTAATTAAATCATCTTACATAAATTTTGGCCTTTGTACTATAAAACTTTTGAGGCCAGCAAAATTCAATATGTATCAAAAGAAACTAGTTACTATGTTTCAATTAATATTAGTTTAGTAATTTAAAAATTAAATGATTTTTTTGGGGTACCACAAAGTAGTAATTATTAAAAAAATGTCCATTTAAATATTTTTTAATAAATTAATTAATATAAAAGAAATTGAATTTTGAAATTTTATTAGATTTTTTACCATTTCAAATTAATTAAAAAACTAATAAATTAAGTCATTAGTTTCATTAAATGAATTACTTCAGATATCAATTAAATTAAATGTATACAAATAGTGTGCAATTGTCGTAAATGTCGAATTTTTCCAACTTAACACGTGCTAATGAGATTTTGTAAAATGCATTGAGCCAAAATCTGGTGCAGTAAAACTAATAAAATATTAATTTAAAATTTATTTCAAATTACTTCGACAATCCATGTTATACATTATTCTATACAAAATCGTTTTTCATAGTAACGGCATTTTCTCGAATATTTTCAAAATCTTTTGCCTATAATTAGAGAGTCAATTTATTTAAGGATGACTCTCATACATTAACTATTATTTAATAGTTAAAATAGTTTTATTATTAATTAAAAGTTATTATATTAAATGATATTATTATTACATTAATCTTTTTTTTTAAATTGATCGACAATTAGTGTTATACATTATGATATACAAAATCTTTTTTCTTAGTAACGACATTTTCTCGAATATTTTGAAAAGTCCAAGTAATCTTTTGACTACAATTAGAGAGTCAATTTATTTAGGGAGGACTCTCATACATTAACTATTATTTAATAGTTAAAATAGTTTTATTATTAATTAAAAGTTATTACATTAAATGATTTTATTATTACATTAATCTTTTTTTTTAAATTGATCGACAATTAGTGTTATACATTATGATATACAAAATCTTTTTTTCTTAGTAACGACATTTTCTCGAATATTTTGAAAAGTCCAAGTAATCTTTTGACTACAATTAGAGAGTCAATTTATTTAAGAATGACTCTCATACATTAACTATTATTTAATAGTTAAAATATTTTTATTATTAATTAAAAGTTATTACATTAAATGATTTTATTATTACATTAATCTTCTTTTTTAAATTGATCGACAATTTGTGTTATACATTATGATATACAAAATCTTTTTTCCTAGTAACGACATTTTCTCGAATATTTTGAAAAATCCAAGTAATCTTTTGACTACTATTAGAGAGTCAATTTATTTAAGGATGACTCTCATACATTAACTATTATTTAATAGTTAAAATAGTTTTATTATTAATTAAAAGTTATTACATTAAATGATTTTATTATTACATTAATCTTTTTTTTTAAATTGATCGACAATTAGTGTTATACATTATGATATACAAAATCTTTTTTCTTAGTAACGACATTTTCTCGAATATTTTGAAAAGTCCAAGTAATCTTTTGACTACAATTAGAGAGTCAATTTATTTAAGGATGACTCTCATACATTAACTATTATTTAATAGTTAAAACATTTTTATTATTAATTAAAATTATTACATTAAATGATTTTATTATTACATTAATCTTTTTTTTTTAAATTGATCGACAATTTGTGTTATACATTATTATATACAAAATCTTTTTTCCTAGTAACGACATTTTCTCGAATATTTTGAAAAATCCAAGTAATCCGTTGATTACAATTAGAGAGTCAATTTATTTAAGAATGACTCTCATACATTAACTATTATTTAATAGTTAAAATATGTTTATTATTAATTAAAAGTTATTACATTAAATGATTTTATTATTACATTAATCTTTTTTTTTAAATTGATCGACAATTAGTGTTATACATTATGATATACAAAATCTTTTTTCCTAGTAACGACATTTTCTTGAATATTTTGAAAAGTCCAAGTAATCTTTTGACTACAATTAGAGAGTCAATTTATTTAAGGATGACTCTCATACATTAACTATTATTTAATAGTTAAAATATTTTTATTATTAATTAAAAGTTATTACATTAAATGATTTTATTATTATATTATTTTTTTTTTAAATTGATCTACAATCAAACTGTACAAATGTATCAATGTATATATTAAGTGTAAAAATTTTTTTTCGTAGTAAAGACATTTTATCAAATATTTTCAAAAATACAAGTGATATTTTGCCTTCAATTAAAGAATTAATTTATTTAAGGTTGATCCTCATAATCAAAAAAATTAAAATCTGATTCATACGGCTTATATTACAGAAATAGAAAAAGTAATATATAAATTAAATATTCTATGCATGCCATATAATATTTTCTAATACGTCTGAAAACTTAAACAGTAATATATTTCATAATCTTCCATTCATAGCTTAATTAGAGCTATTAAATAGCTTTTTTAATGTTAATTATTTTTTTTAATTAAAGAAATTTTTAATCTATTTTATGTGACTACAGTACAAAATTTAAAAACTGAGGATTAATTACAGCACAGCTACAATTAATGATAATAATTCAACTACAATTAAGTATATTTATGCATGACTTTGCAACAATTAAAACTTCATTGTTTAGTTTTTTAAAAATTGGAAAGATCGTAAAAATTAACCCTTTGCTAATATTTTAATCCGCATAATACAGTTTATTTAATAAAATTAATTGCTTTTCATTTCTGAAAAATACATTTTTTAAATTGATACTTTTAAATTTGTAGATTTTTTTTTTGTCATTAAAAAAAAATCATTTATATTCTTTTAATTACTTATTTCATAAAAAAAGAAAGAATTTATTTTGTAATTTCTCTTTTAAAGAAATAATAACAAAGAATTATTTTTTTCTTTTACATTTTCTGTCATGTTCTGTAGAAGAAAAAAAAATAATTACAATGGAGTTATTTTATCAAAGATTCAATTTCTGAAAATCGTCAAAAATAATTACGTACCAATTTTTTTTTCATTATTTTTTCATTTTTTTCGTATCTACTTAAAACCATTATATATTTCGATTTCAATAACTCAGTAATTAATTTTTAACCATGTAAAAGCTTCCTTAGAGTTGATGGAAACAGTGACAATACAGCTTAATTACTGCTGTAATTAAATCATCTTACATAAATTTTGCTCTTTGTTCCTTAAAACTTTTGAGACCAGCAAAATTGAATATGTATTAGAAGATGGTAATTTGCTATGTTTTAATAAGTTTTAGTTTAGTATTTTAAATCTTTTTTTTCTTCTTTTTATCACAAAGTAGTGATTATTAAAAAACGTCAATTGAAGTATTTTTGAATAAAGTAATTAATAACGAAATTGATTTTTGAAATTATGTTTGGTTTCTTTTACCATTTCAAATAAATTATCAAATTGATAAATCCAGACATCAGTTTCATTAAATGAATTACTTCAGGTATCAATTCCATTAAATGAATACAAGTAACGTGCAATTGTCTTAAATGTCGAACTTTTCCAATTTTTTCACTGGTTAATGAGATTTTATGTCATTTATTAAGTCAAAATCTGGAACAGTGAAACTAATAAGACATTAACTTTTAATTTATTTCAAATTACTTCGACAATCAAAGTCACACATTATGCTATCTTTTTTTTTTTTTTTTTTTGTAGTAAAGAGATTTTCTAGAATATTTTCAAAAATCCAAGTCATCTTTTGCCTTCAATTAGAGAGTCAATTTATTTAAGGATGATTCTCAATATTAAAAAAAAATGAAAAACTGATTCAGAAAATTTATTTTACTGAAACAAAAAAAAAATTTAATGCAAGGAACTGAAATTAATTAAAAGCAAATTAATGTTCAACACTGTATAAATATGTATTAAAAAATGTATATTATATAAAATATTTAATAAAAAAATATATAATTATAAAAATTAACATAAATATAGATTTTTTAAAATTAGAATGTAATTTTATTTAAAAACACACAATTTTTATTCTCATAATTCTAACAACTGGAAAAAAACACTAGCTGCATATCAATTTTTTTTAATCTAAAACTTTTAATTTTTTGAATAAAAATCTGAATTTTGACTAATGTGGCTTTCATGAATATTTGAATTTATTGAATCGTACTTATTTTATTATTTTTTTTTCCATTTTTGTCAAAACCTATGCACTTGCAAAATGTACAGACACAGATATTGATTTTCTTAAAAAATGACCAATATTTTGTTAAAAACATTTTTTTACTGATTTTAATTCAAAATAAATTCGTTAATTAATATAATGTATTAAGCTTAGATTATAAATGACTTTGATAATTGATTGATTTTCTATTAAAATAATAAAGATGTAGCAGATTCAGAATTGTCGAGGAAGTTCTATGCGGGACCTGCTGAATGAAAGTGTCCATACCTACCATTTGAAACTACCTTTTTCGAGTTCCTCTATACAAACCCTCTTATTTATAGAAGAGTATTGGGATTTATGAATTCGGCAAGTTCAGCGTTATCAGGGTGAACTACGTGGCTTCTTTGGCACTGCAGCCACATGCATTAATTATTACAAACAGAGCCTTATAAAGGTCTCTGGTCTACATAAATGTTAAAGAGTTGTTTTTATTGCTGGGATATTTGTCCTGAAACTAAATTACTAAAATGATAAAGGTGTAGCATTATTACGTGGGACCAGCTACATTGCACCAAAACTGCACCATTGCAGTTTTGAATGAAAGTGCACATAACTACCATTTGGGGGTTCACACCCTACACCTTGAGTCAAACAGAATGGCATTTTTATTTAAAATAATTAGCAGATTTAGCTTTATCAGGGTCTACCATGTAGTGCTTGCTGCACTGCACCCATTGATGCCACTGTTACATCTTTATAGTGCGAGGGGCGTTCGAGTCCCCTTTCTGTATTCGAATCGAAAGATATTTTGATTTACAAATTCATCGTAGTCATCCCCAGCAGAATCATGGAAGTCCCACATGGCACATCAAGTTTGAAACCAAGTGCCTATGATTAGGAGAAAGAAAATAGTTATAAATTTAAAATATAAAAACATCAAAAGTAAGATTAATCAAAATGAAATTTTATAGTAATATTAAATTATTTAGTCCTTTTTTTTTATTTAAACTGTTTTTTTTTATTTTTCGTTCTACGGTCATTTTTTTGACCATCATTAATTAGACCCGGACCTAATTTAACGTGGACTTAACCACTTACAAATATCCATATCAGAGTACTAGCCAATTGGCGATCAGGCCGCCTATTTAAAGTGAGATTTCTTATTTATTTATAGATTGATTTTTGCAACTAAAAGAATTATAATTTGCATTTGCATTTAAATTATAATTAAAAAAGACTGAAACATATTTTCTAAAATACAAGGTGTTTTAGATTTAAGAGTGTATTAGTCCATTATTTATGTTTCATTTTTACTATATGTATGAATTTAGTATCTACTATATACAAGTATACTACTATATCCAATGTATTCATAAATGAACCTTATTTTTAATTAACACATAACTATCCAGTTCGTAACTTTAGGTCTTCTGAATATGAAACATACATAAAATTACTTTGCAACGAAATGCTAAATAACTGTCTTCATAAAGAGATACTTATTACATTTCTTGGTAAAGTAATAACTCAAGATAGCAATATCTATGTGTAATTAATTGTATCTAAAATAGCCAAGGGCCTTATGCGGTTAAGGGACATTACTTTCAAGTCTTATCACTTAACGTTTGATTAGAGGGAAATGCGGAAGGTTCTAATCTATTATAATGAATGATAATAGCCATATATACAAGTAACCAATTAGAGACAGCAACGTATTAATATTAGGTTACTTAAGATTCGGTTATGTTTCCGAGACGATCTGACAATAATCTAATTTGGAGGATTAATGGATCATTTACGGAATTTCCTAGCATTATAAGCTCCTTAGAGATAAATGGTACAGGAATGCTTGAGATAGCCATTGAAAGCATGGTGAATGTATTTGTTTTAGCTTCCGTGTAATGATAATTATTTGCATTGGCATATAGTGAAGCCAACGTTAGCCGTATATTGGCCAGCCAATGCATATTCACCCCATTAAATTTTATAGGTGCATAAGGTTTTGCAAATGCTTGAGGGGTTCTGTCTTGTATTTCAGTTTGTTTACACATTAAATTTCAAAACATAGTTTTTGTGTATCGATACAATTAGTTTTATAAATGATTTAAATTCGGGTATAAAAAAATTTAGGCCTAATCTGGAGCTCGGAGTTCGAGCTTTTTATGATGTTCTCAGCGTTTGAATTATAAATAAAGCTGAACATATGAAATAGTATCTATCGGTGATTAATTAAAAAAGTTAATTTTGTATAAGAATAGCTAGGGAGTGGTAGACCAATGACTAGAGCTCAGTGCCCCAGTCTTCGGGTTTGAGTTCCGGAACAGCCACGGATGTTTGTAGTAGTTCGAATTCAACTGTAAACCGTAGGTCTTGGTCTAAATGACTGTACAGCGTTGGGCGTAGGACTGAAAATCCCACCTCGTAAAAATAAAATATATCCTGTCCAGAAATCTGCCAGTCAGCAGACGGCCTTGGCCCACCATGGGGTTGTTGCGCCACTGATGATGATGATAATGATGATGACAAGAATAGCCAGGTCATGGTGGCCAAGTGACTAGCACTCGGTGCCACAGGTTCCGGGTTCTAGTCTTGGCATTGCCATGCATGTTTGTAGTAGTTCGAAATCCACATTAAACTACAGATCCCAGTCTAATACGAAGCGTTGGGCTTCGAGTGTTCAACCCTACCTCTTAAAAAGAAAAATATCGCATGTCTAGAAATGCCACTCAACCAGAAGGCTTTGGCCCACCATGGGGCTGTTGCACCAATGAAGAAGAAGAACAATGAATCAAAAGTAATGCAGTTATATATATATAAATTATTTAAAACGCTTTATTTTGAGTTTTGTTTGTTTGTCTCTCTACGGTTATTTTGCGCACAATTTAGTCTAATAAGACCGGGAACCACAGTTTAACGTGGAGTCGTTGCTGCTAACAAACACCCATTCGAGCCTGAAGCCTACGGTACCATAGACTACAGCACTAGCCCATTAGGCATTAGGATGCCTTTATTTTGGGAGACCTTCATAAAGATAAAGATTGCCTTTAGTCAATTGTTTATGTTAAAGTCTTCTGTACTCATTTTAACATGGTTCAATGTAGCTTTCAGAAATTCCAAATAGAATATTAAATTGAGGATAAATCCTTGACTTTAAATTTAAGTTTTATATTCTTCATTTCATTAATTTTAAAATATATAGATAAATAAATACTAGAAGAGTACTAAAGTTGCACGACATGAGATTTAACTTAAATACATTTTTCCAAATTTCTATAATATTGCTTAAAGCTAGAGAATTACAAATTTAATTATTTAGAATATTTTGTTTTTTCTAGTACATATCAATTATTATAATGGCAAATATAACTCTCATATTTAATATGTTTTTAGATAAGAAAGAAAAAAACGAATTTGATCTCGAAAAATAAGTTTCATTTCCATTCCCTTATTAAATGTTTACCTCCATCTTGTCTCTAGAAAATTAATAAATTTAATACTCTCAAAAAAACGTTTTTGTTGAAGTACCATTTTCCATTTAGTAGAGGTTAAATATATTTAGTATTTCCCATTTGCTCATATGATTTTTATTTTTAAAGATATCTTTAACTTCATTTTTCTGAGTAGAGCATTCGACTAACCTTGAGACGGTTGTAATTTATTATAGTTCAAAAAATTACTACATTATTTGACTATTAGTATTAGATGATATCAAATAAAAAAAATGAATCAGGAAACTTTGATAATTTCATTAAATAAATGCTATTTCTTGTCGTAAAAAACTTTTTTTAATCATGATTAAAAAAAAAAAAAAAAAAAAAACAGATTTTCAAAATCTTATCATGATATGTCTGTGGAATATGAAAAAAATTCTCATGTAGTAAAAATTGAAGCCCCAAGGTTAAACATTTTAGGAGATTAAATTGTTCATGAAAAGTTTGGAATTCATGGAAACTTAAACTTTCGTATGCTTGCAAAATACGACAAAATGTTATTTATCCTGATATTGGAAGAATTTTATTTTTATAAATATTTTGGTAAAAGTTGTATTTTTCTATACAAAGGCTTGATTGCTTAAATTTATATTATCGAAAAACTTTAAAAGCGATTGTTACAAAAATATTAATCATTGTAATGGCAAAATCATTTTGCTCAATATGTGAAATATCCTAGATTTCAAAAGGAGGACATAATCTGAAAATATTTATCTACATCAAATGTGACAGGTTGAATAGTACTAAATTCAATAAAAAATATTATTTTTTTTTTATGAATATATTGTGTTTTATGAATATATGAATATATTTTAATTATGCCCAACTTGTAGCTCAGTAGCAACATACGCCGCTGGTGAGCATTAGGGCTGAGGTTCAATCCGCTGGCGACTTTGCTGTAGACACTGTTTAGAAAAAAGAGATCCGATAGCTTTTGGGATGATTAGCATGTTGCTTCGTGAGTCGGATTGTCTGGTGGGGTTTTCAAGTTTTCTCCCATATACTACAAAAAGGCAGGATAGTTCCCACTAAAAAGTCATCCAGGAAGACACTGCCCTCCTTCTTCAGCGAGACGGAGCCAAATCAGACTTCATCGTACGGGTACTCCATTATCACAGAAGCTGCTCCATTTCGTACTTCCATGAGTAGACTACTCATGGGGTGACACTGAGGATTAGTCAGAACATATTTTGACTATCATGTATTATAACTTATATCGTAGAAAAAATTATTTTGGTTATCAAAATAAAACAAAATAGTTTGAGGCACTCAAAACCTTTTATTCATTTGCCTTCAAAATCAAATTAAAATTGTAATAAACCCATGAAAATAACTGATTTAATTCGAAGACATTGTGTATCGGTCAAATGTAACACCTTTGTGTACCATTCTTAAGATTCAATTTTAATTTTATATCCATTATTATTATTATTGCATTATTCTCATGAATGGTGTCTGGTATACATGAGGCCTACTGATATGCCATGCTGAACTTTTTAACTGGCAGGGGCTGTGCTTTTATAGATATGGGTGAGGTGTGAGGAAACGTGAAGCCTGAAAAATCCATTTTATTAGCAATATAGTATAAGCCTCAAATAAACTATTTTTACTAATATTTGTTCCGAATTGTGGTGGTAAATTGTTGATGCAGTGTAGTAGTGGAAAACATCTTAATATCAATGTGCATTTGATGCTGCCTTATTTACTACAGAGGAAAAATCTCAAGTCTATGCAATTTATATCTGAAATCAATCGTCAATAAAGAAATAAATTTACTGCCACTTATCACTTGCAAATGAAAAATCTCACGTTGATACAGTTCGAGTACAGTTCAAAATCTCAAGTTGATATAACATAAATTAAGTAATGCATCTACCGTATCTCAGTAATGAAAAAACCTCAAGTTAATGCAGTTTATACCTGAAATCTTTCACCAATAAAGTAATAAATTTACTGCCATTTATCATTCTGAAGAGGAAAAATCTTAAGTCAATGCAGTTTATATCAGAACTCTTCAACCAATGAAGTACTAAATCTACTGCAAGTCAATACAGTATATTTCAGAAATCTTCAACCAATGAAGTAATGAGTCTTCACTTATATACGGTAGAGGAAAAAGCTCAGGTCGGTATAGTTTATACCATAAATATTCAACCAATGAAGTAATAAATCTACTGCAACTTATCAACTGAAGAGGATGAATCTCAAGTCAATGTAGTTTATACCAAAACACTTCTTCAAATGAAGCAATAAACCTATTTAATATAATTTAAATATGTTCATTGCATCTTAAATAAAATTTTTGCTTTGAATAAAATATATATATTATTATTAAATCATTTCTATAAATAGAAAAACAACACCTTTATACAAAATAAATTAGTTTTAGTTGTATTAAATATATTGGCAGTTATTTTAATAGTTAAATAAGTATCAAATTGTCGAACAATTAAAAATTCACTTTATTTGGACAAAAAATTACGTAAAATATAATATTATTAGATATTTAATAATAACAGTTTTATTAACTATAAAAAGTTTTTTATAAATCTACTTTTGCTCACCTTTCATGAAAAATGTATATATTTCCCTGCATCTTGTTCGAAAAATATAATTTTCAATTTTGAATATCTTAGAAATATGATTTCATTTCGCTTAGAAATGGTAACCTAAAGAATTTATGAACTATTCTGCTAACTATATTTAAAAAAAAAAACATAACAGACATAGATACTTAAAAATTTAAGAAAATGTGTGCAGTTTTGTCTGTCAGAAAATATTTTTAACCATATATTTTTCAAAAAAATTTTATGACAAAGAAAATGATAAAATAAATTCTTAAAATTTTGAAATTAAAAAGTTATTTAAGACTAAATAACAAAGAAAAAAAATTAGGAAATGGAAATGTAAATTTCAAATGACACGAAAAAAAAAATCAAAGGTTTAAAAAATTGCGATGCACAAAAATATAAAAATATCAAATGGGACCTTGGACTTTTTCCCAAAAAATTCTAGGCGCAGTTAAAAAAAAAATGAAAGAATGCTCCATTAAGTTTTTGAAAATGTGCAAAATGGCAGGAACGTTAGTAAGATGAATGATTATTGCCACAAACCTAGATGTAGTTAAAAATAAAAAATGAAAGTACTTCATTTTTCTGAAAGAAAAAAAGTTTTAAAGCAAAAAAGCCCTACAAACTTTATTTATGAACTTCTTGAGATTAACTTCCGTCAAAATTTAAGTACCAAATCATAATTTGTATTAAGACAATTTTTATTTGTCATATTTAAATAATTTTATTTGTATTTAAAAACTAATATAGTTTTATTATTCAAAAAAATTAAACATATATTGAGATAAACTTTCGAAATATTTAAAAAAATTGAATTTATTTTAATCACCACACATTTTTTTTGTAAAAGATATTTTACGTCAATGCTCAATTTGATAATGAATTAGTAATTTGAAACAGTTTTATATTTCAAAAACAAATTTTTAAGATAATTTAAAAAATTTAAAATTATCTAAAAATTTGTTTTAATATCCAATTAAATTGCTTTTTTTTATGAAATCGTAGAGATTAACTTCTTTAAAAACTATACAATAAGGTTTATATTATAATGCCAAATCATAATTTATTTAAGAAAATTCTTATTTATTTGTCCTATTTAAATAATTTTGTATACATCTTAAAAATCATTTAGCCTTAAAGAAAAAAAATATATAATTTATATTCAGATAACTTTAGAAATATTTTTAAAAAATCAAATTTATTTTACTAATTTCACATTTTCATGAAAAAGATATTGTTCGTCAATGAAATAAATTTGATAATAAATAAATAATTCACAACAGTTTTATACTTCAAAAACAAACTCTTAGATAAAAAAAATTATTATTTTTTTATTATACACTCATGCCCATAAATTAAGGATAATGAAGTTCAGGCAAAGAAAGAGACAGAAGCAAAACAAATTTGACTTATTTGTAAAGTCTATTTATTAAACAAAAGGTAAAGAGCAAAAAAGATGCTATATGTTTGACATAATTAATAAAAATTGCGATTTTTACTCCCTGGAGCAAATTTCAAAAAAGAACCTATTTACAAAAAACAGTATAACATAGTTAGTATGATGGTTAATATGGAGTATGTCTCCCGGACGATGCAATACAGGCCTTACAACGCCTAGGCATGCTGAGTATCAAATTATCAATCTGATCTTGGGGAATATTACACCACTCATCAAGCAATGCCCTCCGAAGTTCCGGTTGACAGGTGGGAGGGGGTTGACGGGTGCAATTCGTCGGCCAAGCATATCCCACACATGCTCTATTGGATTCAAGTCCGGTGAGTATGCTGGCCAATCCATACGGGTGATATCCTCCACCTGAAGGCATTCGTCTATAATGTTTGCACGGTGAGGACGGGCGTTGTCATCCATAAACAGAAATTCAGCACCCATGGCGCCCCGAAACAAACGTACATGTTGTTCCAGAATGACATCCCGATAAATGTGGCCTGTCACCGTTACACTCTGAACATTGCAGGTCAGTTCTGGAACAAGAATAATTCCTCCCCAAACGAGCCATCCAGCCCCACCGTAACGGTGTCGTTCAATGTTGTTCTCCTGGTGGTAACGGGTACCTGGCGCTCTCCATATCAAAGTCCGGCGAGAATCTGACTTCAAGCTAAACCTGGACTCGTCGGAAAACATCACACGAGACCACTGTTGCGGTGTCCCCAATGCACGCTCTCTACTCCAGGTTAATCGCAGGCGACAGTGAGTTGCGGTAAGTGGAACACATCTGACAGGCCTACGACCATATAGACCAATGTGCCCTAAGCGTCTGTACACGGCCTGCCTTGAAACTGTCATACCGGTAGCTGAAGAGAGCTGACAAGACAGGTCTGATGCTGTGCTCTGTCTGTGTCTTTGGCAATAACTGCTAAATACCGGTCCTCATTCGGCGTTGTAACTCGGGGGCGACCTGTGCTGTAACATCTACTCACATTACCATCATCTTGGAATCGTTGCCAAAGCCTGGAGATGACACTCTGGGCGATTCCAAGTTCTTCGGATACTTCCAGCTGGGTACTTCCACATTCCAGTCGTCCGATAATTCTACCACGTAAAAAATCATCCAAATGCTTCCTTTGTGCCATAACTATGTGGTTATTGCACTGAAAGGCTTTTAAAGCGCTTGTGAACAATTTTACTTCTTTGCCACCATTCCTTATATACCCCTCTCTTAAACTCTCGTCATTGTGACGTACTCTCCGCGCCATGTGGTGGTTTCCTGTAATTTGCATATTCTTCTTCAAGATGTGTGTGATAATTCTACAGGTGAAATTTTTATTTTAGAGTTCAATTTCTGTGTGATTCTGAATTATCCTTAATTTATGGACATGAGTGTAGTTGCGAATTCATTATTTAGCGATTCATTATATTAGTTATGAAAATCAAGTATCTGGAATTACAGAAGAATTACAAAAGTTTCATTGTTTTCAGTTTTTCTACTTTGCTGGTGTTTCTTTTTATTGATTTAATGTATATCTTTCATACATAATAACCATAATACTTTCATATTATGATTTTCAGTTAGTTACTGAAATTATAATTTTAAATATTACCAATACAATTAATTTTTTCATACCATTAATTTAAAATGCCTTTTTTAAAAATAATTATTTACAATTTTAATGAGAAAAATCATTCTTTAAAAACTGCTTAATAACTAATATTACAACTATTTCAGAATTGCTTACAAGATTTTAAAGTTTTAAATTTTAAAAAAAGCTTAGGAATTAATTACAAAATTCTAGTTATTATGTAAACGGAAAGTACAAATACAAAAATTAAAAATATTTCAACACATAATTAAAATATTAAACATATTGTTCAAAGATAATTAAATATCTAAATAAATATGTCAGCTAGATACTTTAAAATACTAAATGTTTAATGATATAAACTAAATTTCATAATTTGATAAATTTAAAAGTCATATATTCTCCTAAATATCGACATTAGATTTATTCTGAAAATGTACTTTTTTATAAGTACACCTGACTATATATTAATTAATAGTATTATATATATAAATTAATAATTATATATATATATATATGATAAATCTGTCCTATTAATTAATTAAATAATTAATATACATAGAGAGTAAAAATCCTTGAAATAATGAAACCTTTTTAAAAATAAGATTATTTTACGAATAATGGTAAATTATTATTAGTAAAGAATTATTATATTTTATTTTTATTTTTATGAAATATTTCTAGAATTTAATAAATATTTAGAAATATACGGTTATGCTTCCCAAATGTTATAAACACAATATTAATTTTAAAAATTTATAAAATAAGTGTTTTAATAAATATTGTTTTGTATAATGTATACACGTTTAACATAATTTCTAATGAAAAACAAAACTGATGACTTTATTGGAATATTTTATTTTGCGAATTTGCCAATAGATGGCGGTACATTCAAAGCTCTAAAATTCATTAGTTGCATTTTCGGTTCTCTGTTATTTTATCACAAATTTTATTCAGATGAACTTTCTTTTTTTTTTTTTCTTTTCTTTCATTTATTTTATTTTTATATAACTATAATCTGTTGTTATAGATCATCACTTTAAATTTAATGGTATTAAGAACTCTGTTTTCGCTTATAAATGTAACATATATTTCTCCATCAAATCTAAATAAAATGCTTATAATTTTCGTTTATTAATTTTTGGCGTTAAGAAAAGGTACAAATGTGACTATTTATTAAGTATTACATGACTGTTGTTTTTAAATATTTTAAATACAAGGCTTTTAATTAAAATTATGAAAAAAAAATATAGTTTGATATTATTTTTAAAAAATATTAAACTATTTAAAATAACTATTATTAATATATTAAAATATTATACATTTTCTCGGTTATATAATATAAAATCAACTTACAAATTCATTTGAAATATGACAAATAAGCAATGTGTATTAATGCTTTTTTTTTTTTGTTTACTTCTTATCCCATTTGGTCGACTGAAACATCCAGACCAAGGCCATGTTCCTGTGTGTTCTTATGTAAGGAATAACCGTAGGTAGAAGTCCGATTTGGCTTTGTGCAGCTGAAGAAAGACGAGAGTGCTTTCTGGGAGGCCTTGTAAGAGGAACTACCCCAGATTCGCGTATTGTATTTGAGAAACTTCCACTAGGTAGTCAAAATGCTGAATGATGCAAAATGCTGAGCATCACAAAAGCCAATGAGACCCATCTTTTCAGAAACAGTGTCTACAACAAAGTCACCAGCGGATTGAACCTCACCCTAATGTTCCCCAGGGGCCCACGTTACCACTGAGCCATACATTAGCGAATGTTATAGCTGTACTAGCACATGTAATCATGTTCTGCGCAACATCAGAAAATTGATTTTTTTAACTGTTTTATTTAGATTCCCTTCTATTCAAGGCAGCGACTTCACTTTCTTCAGCTCTGGCCCTTGTCCACATATTAGATTAATTTTGATTTTGTGATATCTCCACATTCTCTGCAAATCTACTTGTAGTTTTTCTTTTAAAATCAATTTTCGTTTTATTAAATAGCTCTCTTTTATTAGGCGTCATTGTAAATGTAAGAATAAAAACAAGTGTTAAATTCAACAAAACCTTCTCCACTATTAACACTTTATTTCTTACCATACTATAAATTTCCCAAACATAAAATCACCCATATGACTATCAAATTTTGAATATCCGGAGACGGGAGAGTTGAGAATTCCGGTCAGAAACTCAGACATTATTTTATCAATAACCGATAAATTGTTATATTACACCGTTCGTACAAAAAATCATGAAAAAAATATGAAATCTGATATTTTATTTGTTTCTGTAAAACATAAAATTTTCTTCTGAATACAGAATTGGAAAATAACTTGACAGGATACCCTATCATGTTTAAAATAAAAACAGAAAAGCTGAATTCTTCAAGTTGAACTACGGTAACAAAAGAAATTGGTGATGTACTTCTGATTACAATATTGACAACATCTTTAGCCTGGTGACATTTTACCTGAGTCAGTACATTTTTGCTGGTAAGTTTACAAATATTTTTTTTTTCGTATTTATTAACGAAATTTTAGGTGGTTTCAATTAATCTGTTAGTAGATTTTATTTATTACTTAATTTTACATCAGTCCTATCTATGGAAAATACAATGGTGTAAAAAGTAATTTTAACCATGAAAAATTCGTCAACCACAAAAAAGTACCTTATTTATCCCAAATTGGATTATTTTTCAGAGAATATTGATCGAATTTCGAAATTTTTTTCAAATGATTTAGGCCCTTTATTAGAAATCCCTTTGCCATGTTTGGTGAAGTTTGGATATAAATTGAGCCTTGCCAGGCAATGCTCAACCGGGCTTTGCTGGGCATACATGCAAATGTATAGATACAGAAAAAAGTTTGAGTATTTTAAAAAATGTATGTATAGATATTCAATTGGGAAATACTTCCTATACGTACAAACATACATATATATAAATATATAGGTGTATATATGAGGTTGCTGCAAGGTAACTGAAAAAAAATAAAACATTTAAATAAATAAGCTAGTAATTTTAATCACTAACGTCATTTATTCCAGGATTTGTATCCAAAGAATTAGATGCAGCCAGCCAGAAATATGAGCAGTGAATCTGGACGGCGAAAGTAGTAAGATGGCTGCTAGTTTGTAAGACAGGTCGTTAGATAAGAAGCAATTGTTTTGAGGAAATGTGAGGAAGAATACAAGATTAGAGAGGGGCCTGAATGGCCGAGTGGCTAGCGCTCTGGCTCTCGGTACCACAGGGTTCGAGTCCCGGCGGTGCCATCGATGCTTGTAGCGGTTCGGAATCCACTTTAAACCGTAGGTCCCGGTCTAACACGATCGTAGAACGTTGTGGAGAGTGGCATATTAAAAAATAAGGAAAAAACTAACTGTTCATATATATATAGTGATTAGGGGATTATAGTCCTTGTTGCTTCACATCCCCATATACCACTTGATTAATCTCATACAAGATTAGAGAAATAGCCGGATTTTGAAATAGTAGGTTGGGAAACTCAAGTAATTATGTATATTAAAAATAATTGGATTAGCATTTTGTCTGCTGGTCACTTGAGGATGTCTTGATAGTTATTTCTCCACAATAGGAAAGGGTTTTACCCAGAAAGTTATTTATTCTTTATAGTAAATATGATTAAACAGGAATTAATAACGCATGACACTTATTTACTAAGTAATATTTACTCCTTTTGATAGGCATTTCAGGGTAAATTATTTCCTAAATGTCACATTACGCGTGGGCGTATGATGTAAGGAAAATAAATGACAAAATATATTTTTGTATTGTCGTTATCACTAAGAAATATTTAATATAAAGGATCAATTCTAAATTGGTTCCAATGATATTATGACTGCTAACCTTGGTTTTGGACGAATTATTCGGCGCTGCCATAACTAACATCCCTCGGATACTCGTCCGGTAGCTCAGGCATTTGCAATTACGTCATCTGTTAGCGGCTTATTAGATTGCAATTTTTGGGGGACATAAATGCTTGCAGAATTATCGTCCCTAAAACTGATGCCGTGTATTTTTTATTAACTAACAGGTGGGATGAAAGGTTCGTACGCTGTCACATAGATGACGCTACTAGTATTAAATCCATATGATTTTTAGTTAGCCCTAACCTTCAAAAGACACGTGTATACATTTGACAGCCGTTGCCCTATTAGTATGTGAGTTACAGCAATTTTAGTGAAGCAACTTTTGTTAGTTTGAAAAAATGGATAAAAAGGAATTTCGTGTGTTAATAAAGCATTGCTTTTTGGCGAAAAAAAATACTATTAAAGCCAAGGCTTGGCTTGATAAACATTATTCGAACTTTTCACCAGGAAATTCAACCGTAGAGAAGTGGTTTGCTAAATTTAAACGAGGCGAAATGAGCACCGAGGACGATGCACGCAGTGGATGCCCCAAAGAGGCTGTTACCGACAAAAATAACAAAAAAGTCCCCAAAACGATTTCTGATAACCGTAAAGTGAAGTTGATTGAGATAGCTGAGACCCTAAAGATATCAAAAGAACGTGTTGGGCATATCGTGAATGAATATTTGAATATGCGAAAGCTCTGTTCAAAGTGGGTGCCGCGCAGAGCACACAATCGACAGAAAACAACAACGAATTGATAATTCTAAGCAGTGTTTGGAGCTGTTCAATCGTAATAAACCCGAATTTTTGCGTCGATATGTGACAATGGATGAAACATGACTCCATCATTTCACAGCGGAGTCCAGTCGACAATCAGCCGAGTGGACTGCATGTGATGAACACTAAAAATGCTATAACGCACATACTAATAGTGCAACAGCTGTAAAATTTATACACGTGTCTTTTGAAGGTTAGAGCTAACTAAAAATCATATGGATTTAATACTAGTAGCGCCATCTATGTGTCAGCCTACAAACCTTTCAGCCCACCTGCTATAAAGCTATAAATCAGACACACCTAACGTGTAATGTCGATTGAAGAAGAGAATAAATATTGCTTTGACGCCCAGCATGTACTAGCTCAAAAACGACAGAAAAAGTTTCAAAAATGCCTTCTCTGTATACCTGAGAAGTTAAATGCATTTTGAGCGCTGTACATACTAGTAGTACGAATATACAAAAAGAAATTTTACCATATACATACGCCAGTACTAGACCCACAATTTCTGTCTCTTTTATGGAGTAATACTGGAGTAATATAGGATTCGCATCTACCACCAGATAGATACAATCATCTTCAGCATCTTTCCGAACAAAATCATAGTAAAAAAAACAATAAAAAAAAAAAAAACGTTTGCCAGCTAAGTAGAAAGACACAGATCTTTAAAAAATATTTCCAACTGTGCGTTAAATTAAAACTTCCGTTTCGATGGCGTACTGGATGCTCATAGCACATGATGGACTTCTTGCGTACAACCTTCCTTTGCGCAGAATTGATCTAGGTACCAACATTCAAGTCGGTTTTTGTACCAGTTCTGTTTCCCTCTCAATATTAGCTTCAAATAGCATTTATATATACAAATAAAATAGCATTTATCTATAATAATTCAAATAGCATTTGCATATAATAATTCAAATACCATTTATATATAATAATTTAAATACAATTTATATGTAATAATTCAAATGCTATTTATATATAATAATTCAAATAGCATTTATATATGCAAACTAATTTTGTTTATTCAACAGCATATATAGTAATTTAAAATATAAAACAACAAAATTCTTATTTTTAACTTTTCCTTATTATAGTTAAATATTTGTAAATGAATTTTAAAATAAAATATTAGTTTACTTTGTATATTTAAATAATCCTTTTCTTTTTAAAAAAATGTAGCAATTTTAAGTAAGTTTAATACTAGTATGCCTAAAATTGTTTCAATTTATTTTCTCGCATTAAAAAATACTTACATAAATTCAAAGTACTGAAAAATGACTTTTAAATGTATTTACTGGAGAGAAAAGTGCACGTCATCGTTACTTTTCCATTTAAACTGATTCTATGAGAAAAATATTGTAGCATAGCATATAAATCATCATGAAAAATGTAACATTGTATGATAAATTTATCTGTCTTAAACTGTGTTGACATAAAATATGTTCTGAAGTCACATTTAATGTTTATCACTAGAAAAAAGTGCATTTTTTTTCTCATAAATAAAAACTTTTGATACAAATTCTTTTTTATCATTCAGCAGTACAAATGGTCCATTTATAAGCTTCACAGCTTTCTTTCGATCTATTAACTGCATAGTGAAGTATTACAAATCAAAAGAAGCTTTTTTATCTACTATGAAAGATGACTCTTTTTTTTGCTATAACAAAACCATCCAGCCATTCTTTGAAGTTATTTTTGAAGGCTGTATGCAATAAATAATAAAAAATAAAAGAATAAATTTAGCATGATATAATTTATTATTTGGGACAAATTATTAATACATCGTTCAATTTCTACGGGTTATATTATAGATAAAGTTGATCTGTTAATTAATCAGTTATTTGAGGAAGTAGTAAAGAAATTTGGGGATTTTTAAGGAAAACATTTTAACATTTTATTTAAATATATTTACTAATAACTGCTGACTGAAAGTTTATATTTGCACTGGTGCTCAAAATTAAGTGACTTTGATTATTTTGTCTCTTTTCTCAAAAAGTATTACAGGAGAAATAAAATTAATGCTTTCAAGCAAAAATAATCTAATGTCGAATATGTAAGTCTACGGATGGGTTGAATAATCCATATAGAAGTTAATGCTTCCAAACAAAAATGCTTCTAACGGCAAGTGTGTAAGTGTGGAGGTGTTTGAATAGTGATATATAGAGATTAATGCTTCCAAACAAAGATGTTTTAGTGCCGAGTAGTTTATAGTGTTTGTGATTAATATTCAAAATATACAAAAAAAAAAATTCCAAACATAGTCTGACTAGAGTCGAATATATAAGCATATATTTGTGTGTGGGTAGGGAATACCCAAATTAATGTTTCCAAACAAAAAATACTCTAATGTCAAATGCGTAAGCATGTAGGTGTTTGAATAGTGTATATAGAGGTTAATGCTTCAAAACAAAGATGTTCTAGTGTCGAATTATTAAGAGTATAAATGCGCGTGAGTAATATATATGCAAAAAATACTTCTAAAAAAAGCCGTCTAGTGTCGAATATGTAAGCTTATATTTGTACTTTGGTAAGGAATACCCACATTAATATTTCCAAACAAGATGATGAATGCCAATATGAAGCTATAGGTATGTGTGAATAATCATGTACAAGTTAATGCTTCCAAATAAAGGTCATTTAGTGTCTAATTTAATATGTAATGTAATATGTAAACATCTAATATGTAAACATCTAGATGCGTATGGGTAATACATCCATATATTAATGCTTCCAAACGACGATGCTTGTTTGATGAACCATTGTCCTAATACAGGGGTGGCCAACCCAAATGATCTTATCCCAAATTATATATCCTCATATTAGATTTAGCCCTCTATAGACATTTTTTATAGAAAAAAATTGAAACAGAAGTTATTATTATTGTGTTTACTATTATGCTTAAATGTAAACATAGATAATATAATAGTAATGATACTAAATGCACTTTCTAAAGAAATGTATAACACTAAAAATGAAATATATAAATATAAACGAAGTAAAAAAAAATGAAATCATTAAAAAATATTTATTTTACTTGTGCGATATTTGTTTCTCCACTCTTTCACTTAGCTTTCGCAAATCGGTATTTGGGTATTTTGCACATCGAAATGGATCTTGAGTCCGTTATGTACGACCGTGTTTTGTGCTTGGTCAATTACATTTTCAAAAAAAAAAAATTTTTTTTGTCATAATAATTGCATTTTATTTATTTATTTTTTGAGATGAACCAAAATCGCTACCAACTTTTTATATCAAATTTCTCAAATTTGAAAATTTCTCCATATATATATATATATATATATATCAATATATGTCATATATTATTACTAATATTATCAATACCTGTCCTATATTATGTGTTATATTATCAATATCTGTCATATATTATGTCTTATATAATCAATATATGTTACATATTATCTCTTATATTATCAATATGTGCCATATATTATATCTTATATTATATATACACTCAAAAGCCAAAACATTATGACCACCCCTACATTTAGCTATGGACTCGCCTGGATGACGTGGAAGGCACGTGATCAGGTGGAAGTGGTATTTAACTGGTATTAAGTGGTGGTATTAATCCGTGCCAAGTCGGGTTGAAGCTGTGTTGCGCGCCAAAGGTGGGCCAACTCGTTATTGACAGGTGGTCATAATACTTTGGCTCTTGAGTGTATATAGCAATATCTTTTATATATTCACAAGAATATTATTTTAAAATCAAAGTAATTTTTTCTCATTATTTCGATAGTTAATGTTTGAATATATGCAGGCACAAATAGTGTAATTTTTAAAACATTGGATTTCACTACTTTAGCCAATATAAAATGTGATAAATCTCACCGACCGGAAAAATAATCAAGACGGGTCGCGGGTTGATCACCTCTGTTCTGAGACATCTCCAAACTTTGCAGGACTACAGATATAAACCATTGACAAATTACTAACGTCTAGACTACGTAATAATCTCACACTCCACAGTTAGTCGAATGCCGTGAAATCATATAAATCAATTAGGGGTATTCGATGTTTAATCAAAGTGGAGACGAATACACTAATAACTGGGACAGTTGCAATAGCTGATGCGTGCAAAGATGTTCTGACATCTGTCTAGCAGTCACACTTTGGTGCACAAAACAGGATGCCCAATGAATTCCTATCTGATCACAAACCCCGATGATATCATAGCAGTGGTGATGCCATGTGTCAACGAATATCAGATGCATGGACACAAAATTAGACATGTTCTCTGTTACTGGATTAAATTAGGAATATCTGATTCGATTTGAATTAGTACGATTCGATATGGTGAAAATAAATATGACAAAACGTAAGGTCGCTAAGAAATCACGAATAAAAGAGTTTTGTAAGGATTTTAGATATTTTAATATTGCTTAGCGTGCATTTTAGTTTTGCATTATAGTCCAAATAAGAGACTGTCTGTCTTATAATTTAAAATTATAATATTTAGAAGTCCATTTTTTTTTATTTTAATACATTGCATGCTTATCTGGTGGGTAGCCAAAAAAATTTCTTATTTATTATTGTTTTCTTAAAATTCTTGTTAATTACTTTTATCTAAATTTTATGATAAAACTGATTATTTAAATAACTTAAATTATCACTTATTTTAAATAGTTTACTTAATGTAATAAGATATCTATGTGTGATACAGTGACCCAACGGCCACTCTGGCTCACAGTACCACAGGTGTTGGGTGCGAACCGGGTTCCATGGATATTTGTTCGGAATCCACTGTAAACCGTAGGTCCCGGTCTAATAAGATCGTAAAGCGTTGTGATGTTCAGTCAATCTTCAGCCATCGTAGTTCCTCTCTAAAGTGAAGCTGCATATTATACTTAGCCATGGCCAGTCGCCTGCGACGGGGTCTCATGGTCCTGGTGCCAGCTTTCCTGCACCAGGGGAATTAGTAACAGCAACATCATGTGTGAAATTATTTTTTCCAGTGTTTTCTGAACATCTTATGAAACAAATTGTAATATATGGCGATTTTGACTAATAAATTGTAAAATCAGCTCTCCCTATAATGTTATTAGCAATGTAATGGAAATAAGATTGAGGTAGAATTTTGCACTGGTAGGAGTGTTGTTTGCTCCAAATATGAATTTTGATAAAATGAAATGAATCTTTTGTTATTCTTTTAAATAATTCGCCCTGAATATTTGTGAAGATAAAACACGCTGTACACACTAATTATTTTGAGGGAAATTGCCATTTCACTTAGCCAATATTACTCTCTGAGAAAAAGAACGAGAATAAATAATGCTTTTATGATAACCATAGAACTTACGTGGCCTTTATTTCAATCGTCGCTTATTAAACTTTTTTCCTAAACATTTCCTCTAACCCAAGAGTCAACACGAATTCGATTCGGTCTCATATGCCTGCTAACGATTTAATTGATAACTAGACATCTATTTAGGCTTACAGTATACTATGTAATTATATTTTTTTGGAATGTAACATATTGTCCTTGGTTAATTTTTGTGAACCTTTTATTATAGCAATTGTTGCTTTGGAATTCTGAGTTCCTTAATTTGATGTCATTGCCTATTAAAATATCAGAAATGTAACACATTTAGAGTTACCCACGGTGCTAGAAGAAATTTCCACCCTCACTCCTTCTAGAGATTAATAGATGATTTTCAGCTTATGAATAAGCGTGTCTTTTTCCGCCGCCAAAGACACAACTTCACGATGTGCATTATTTATCATGATTCGAACACAATGTGTTTAGTATCAATATACTCTATCAACCAGACCACATTGGTTTTTTTTTTTTACTGTAAAAAACTGTTTTATTATTTACAATTAAAATATTGTTTTGAAGAAAAAAACAACAAAAAATCATTTTACTGCACTTTTAAGTATTATTTCTCCATCAAATAATCGACTTTTATTTAAAGAATTAAACAAAATGCTAAACTAATACCGAAACAACCTATAAATAAAAGTATAATATAAATAAAATATATTCCTATGAATAAAAGTATAATATAAATTTTTAACTGTTAAAATATTAATTTTGTAATAATTTAAAAGTTTCTCATCATTAAGTGTAACATTTCATTTTTTTTTCTTCCTTCAAAATGAATTCCAATTTAACAAAAAATAAAAATTTAAAATAATTTTTGTTTCTCTTTATATCATAATTTTTATTGTATTTTCTGATTCATTTTTTTTTTTTTTTTTTTTTGGTGTACATAATAATTTACATAAAAATTTAAAAATATGAAATAATAATAATCTGAAATTAAGGTTATAAAAAAAGTACACGGAATTATAATTAACAATGCAAAAATAATTACAAATTTTTATGTCATAAATGAAGGCCACTTTTTTAATACCACTTTGAAAAATGAGCTTTTTTAACAAAGTAATTTTCCTGCCTGGAATTTTTAATCCTTACTTTCATCTTAAAAATTACTTTTTCCAGTTTCAAACATGGTCTTGCATTTCAATGATTTCCATTGGGAAGCAATTAAAATGAAAAAAAAAAAAAAAATATATGAAATAGTTTCAGCACTAACTTTAACTTTTTAACATATGCAAATCTGTGCTATAAAAGTCAAAAGTGAACATCTTTAAAAATACAAAATAAATTCATAAAATTTCACAATCATAATTCTTCAGGAAAAACTTCTGCTTTTTTAATATTCTGCATCATTAAAAATTGTAATTTGTAATTATAATTGTAAATATGTCGATCAATTTAAATTTTTTTATTATTTTGGGGTAAAAATTTTCAGCTTTTTTATAACAAGCCTTTTGAATAAAATCATTTATTTTAAAACAACGAAAGAAATATTTTGCTTTAAACGACTTTTAGATGTCCAAAAAATTATAAATTTTAAAATTCTAGAATAAATTAGTTTAGATTTGGAACAATGCTAACTTAAGAAAATAGGGTTTTTTTTAATCATAAGAGTTTCTGTGAAAATTAAATTTAAGTGAATTTGTCTTGCAAAATTTTCAATCTTTAAACTACAGAATTAAAAATTTTCACTAACACTTAAAATTTAAAAAAAAAAATCAGTAATTTTCTGACTACAGCAATTAAAAAAAAATTTCCTTTATATTTTCTCTTTTGAGAAAACACAACATTAAATTTTAATTTTCGTGATACGTTTATTAGAAATTATGTGTCTGTGTTCATTTTATAGACTCAAAATTATAAACAAGTTAAACGTTCTAAAGAATAAAAATTAAAAAGCTAGAAGAACCCTAATTAAAGTCAGTATGATCAGGGCATGTCTTCTCTTGCCCTCCAGTAAAGAATACACAAATCGCCATTATGTTGTAAATTAAGAGTCCAGTCCCGAGAAAACAAGTAGTTATCCATTTTCTCTGTTTTACATATAACGCATACATCAGATTTCACAATCCCTATTTTGACCAGATGTTCACCTAGGCAGTTGTATCCAGTGCTTAATCTGAAATTGGCAACTGCATATTTAGGAGCATTTAGTCTAAATTTTGTCCAGTCACCTTCGATTGTCTTCCAGTTTTTTCCTTTGGTGTTAGATAATAATTTACTAACATAATAATTTTCAAAAACTCTTTATTTATTCTTCCGAATTCATTTCATTTCCTTCAAAGTAATCTCCTCCGGACACAATGCACTTGTGCCAACTTTTTTCCCAATCCTCAATGCATGCTAAAAGGTCATCGGCAGGGATGGCCTTCAAAGCGATTCACATTGAATCTCTTCAATCGATTCAAAACGGTGTCCTCGGAGTGGTCATTTAAGTTTAGGGAATAGCCAGAAATTACACGGTGTGAATACGGTGGTTGTGGAACGATATGGGTTTCATTTTTGGCGAAAATGTCACGAAGAATCAATGCAGTGTGAGCTGGCTCATTCATTGTTCTCGATACCAATCGAGACTTGACGCGTTTGAAGGCCAAAATGGAACTGACCTTTTTTGCTTGAAATTCCAACGTCATCTGCAAGTTCTCTAATTGTAAATCGACGGTTTGAAAGCACCAAATCTTTAATTTTTTTCGTCTTCAATGCGTTCTCTGCCGTCTTTGAGCTATTTATACCGCTTGTAAACATTTCTTTCTGATATAGGAATGCTCACCGAATACCTTCTGAAACATTCTATACGCTTCCGCTTACAAAATTTAATGCAAGTTCTTTTGTTTAATTAATTCAGACATGTCAAAAATCGTAGGAATCAGTTTGAGCGTCTCACAAAGCCGAGCGTAACTCCAACACTGATGAATATTTTGACGTGAAACTTCACACAGATGTCAAGGACAGTGCCAGCAACCTAAAAAAGAAAAAAATGAAATTCCATTAGCCCCGGGAATTTTAAATTGAAAATTGGTCTTACATTTTGGACAGAGTGTTAGTTCTCCTAAAAGGTTCAAGAGGGATAGGGAACTCTCCAGGAACCACTTCTGTTCCTTTTCTTTGCCAGAAGATCAGCCGATTCTTTGCCATCAATAACAAAACATCATATGACATACACGTATCAACATATTAGAGAAATATATTTATCATATTATTCAGGGTTGTTAGCAATTATAATCAATTTAATTCTTTTCCTGTATTAATGAAATAAAAAAATAAATTCTCAATCGTATATATATATATATTTTTTTTATTCCAATGCAGCTGGCAAACACTTAGACAGCTTGGTCTTGGATGCCTTAAGGCAAGCGTTGCACAGACATTACTCACTTTGCATTAACCAAGGGGCGCGTGTAACTTGAAGATACGAACGTGGAGTAACAAAGCCCCCGCAACGCTCTACGATCTTATTAGGACCGGGAATTGTGGATTCCGAAACACTACAAACATCCATGGCACCGCCGGGACTCGAACTCGAAACCTGTGGTACCGAGCGCAAGAGCGCTAGCCACTCGGCCATTCAGGCCCTTCAAGCTTCTCTTAAATTTTCAAATTCTCTTTTTAAATAATTAAAGCTCAATTAATTAAGATATTGCGTGTCCAAATATTTTGAATATTATTTATTAAGTTTGGAAGCTAAATATTGTTAAAATTGAAAACCACATCATTGAAAATTCTTATTTTTGCACTTTTAAATATAATAGAAATCACATTTGAATACAAAACATACATTCCATTTCTTCTTTTTTAAAATTTCAGACGCATATTTGGAAATGGCAAAGCAGAATTAAGTCCTATGACATAATGGACGGGGGAATCAAAGCTTTAAAAATGCTTATAATAAACAAAAAAAATATATTTCTGACATGGACATTTTTCCCCAAACATTCTAAATGCAGGGAATGAAAATTAAAAAGGAAAAATGTTCCATTACGCTATTGAAAATGTGTAAAAGGCATCTTGAAAGAACATTAATAAAAAGGAATGATTATTTTTATCATGGAATAGTTTTGAATAAAAAAAGAAAATTTCAATTTTCTTTTAAAGAACGAAAAAGTTGAATCCAGTTTTTATATTGTTCACAAAATTTTTCTACCAAGTTTTATTAACTTTTATACAGGAATGTCTTGAGATTAACTTCTGTAAAAGATTTTACAAAACTTTCTTTTAACTTTCAAACCATAATTTTAGAAAAAAAATATATTGTGCAATGTTCAGAATATTTTTATTCCTTTGAATTTTTTTTATTCAATTGAAATAAAGTTGTATACATTGAGCAAAAATCTTTTTAAGGCAAATAATGAAGTTTGTATATAGCAATAACTTTCAAGATATTGAAAAATTATCCAAATCATTTCAAACTTTTAGAAGATATTTTGTGTCATTACGCCCATATTAAATTTGATTATGAATAAATAAATAACAATATGATTTCATTCAAAAAGCAAATCATTAAATGTGTGATTTCTCTGCTTATTGTCTGATTTTAAAATTACAATAAAAATTTAAAATAATATCTTTATAGTGTAGAACTATTTTAATATTACTTATGTTTACTAAAATATTTCCTTAATCCTTTTTATTAAAATTAAGTAGGCTGCTTAAAAAATTTTAAGTGGCGTAATTAAAGTAAAAAAAAAAAAAAAAAAAAAAATCTGGATAAGATTTAGTTAATTAAGAACATGATTAATTGAATATTATGAATAATTGAATAATTTGAATAATGGGATAATATGAATAATGGAATAACAATAAAAAATGAAAAATTTAATGAGACAATTTAATGAAAAATAATAATAATTGAATAATTTAATAGCATGAATAATCAAATAAGATAAATAATGGAATAATAACAAATACCTGAATAATAGGAATAATTAAATAATATAATACTTGTATAAGACATAATTTTATTCTCCCTTTTGCAAATGTAATTGAATTTTTCTACAAATTACTTTTTCTTTGAAGCTACTTTCCTCTCTTTTCAGTAAGAATATTTTTCTACTTTTCAATGATTTCATTTTATGAAATGCATTTGTGATTTTCATTAGATTGTTATTATTTCTGATTATATATTTTAATAAACAATAAATGAATAAATAATTATTCAAAATCATTCGTTCCGTTTTAGTGATTGGTCATTAAATTCAGCTTAATACCATTATTTCTATTTTTTTATAATATCAGACCTGATGGTCAAGTGGCCGAGAGTAGCAATTTAGTTGTTGTTTTTTCCCAATTTCCATTGCCAGTTGTATTAGAACAGCAACAACTATTTACTTATAATATAGAATAAATTATATCTTTGAAGGTATGAAATAATAAATTACTACTTTGAACAAACATTTTTAATAATTTTGAACGTATAAAATTATTTTTTATATCAATACATTTGAATTATAATTTGAAAATAATTATTCATTATTTTAACAGGAAAAGTTGTTGTTGCTGTTGTTGTTTCTTATCCCACTAGGTTGGCCAAGCCCACGAGCCCATACGTACTCATAATTGAAGGGGAAGAAAGCAGCTTCTGTTGTGATGGAGCACAAGTAGGTAGAAGTCTGACTTTGGCTCGTGACGCTCTTACAGTCATAGGAGACGGGACCTACGCCTTAAAGTGGATTCCGAACCACTACAAACATCCATGGCACCGCCGGGATTCGAACCCGAAACCTCTGGTACCGGCCGCCAGAGCGCTAGACACTCGGCCATTCAGGTCCCAAATTTGTGAATGCCAACGGCACTCGGTGTTCCCAGGGGGTCACCCACCCAAGTACTGACCGCGCCCAATGATGCTTGACTTCGGTGATCTAACGAGAACCGGTATATTCAGCATGGTATGGCCGTTGGTCACCGGGAAAGTAAAACATAGTATAACATTGTAAACATAGTATAACAAAGTAAACATAGTATAGCATTGTAATTCTTACGAGTTTTACATTTTTAAAAAATTATTATTTTTTTTTTTATTGAACATGGGTGGACTATTTCTGGTATACAAGTCCACTGATTTATGCGACTAACAATCCAAGAACAACCCACGATAGGTATGCTCTTTTGCTTAGCGAATACCATGAACAGTTTACCACAGATGATGGGTGGAAGATATTGCCTACAATGAGGACTTTTAAGGGTAACTGCCTGCATTTGGGTATCACATGAGAGAAACCCAGAAAATTGCCATTAGCCAATCTGATTATAGATTCAAAAAATTTTACATACAACATTGATATTTCACCTTTTCCAGAAACTTTAATATTATTTACAAAAATTTCAATACTGTACTTTTTATAGATTAAATGACAGAATTAGAAGATATTTCAACAAATAATAATTGTAATTAAAATTATAAGCATAATGTTGAATGATTTTTTTTTATTATAAGAAAATATATTATTAAAATAAATTTTGTGATATAAACTAAATGTCCTAATTTAATAAGTTTCGAAATCACATATTTCTTCTAAATTTTCACAGTACATCGATTCTGAAATAATATTTTTAAAAATACAATTGATAAATTAACTTAATATAAATTAAGATAAAATATCAAATTATTTTTATTAGAAAAAAATACATTTTAAAAACAAATATTCACATAATCATAATTCTACTTTCAATTAGTATTTAGGCAATATGGCCAGATTTAATATTTTCTTTTAATTTTTATGAAATATTTTCTTTTGTTATCCAATTAATTAAAATATCTACGAGAAGTGCTATTATCTTTTTAAAATATTTTTAAAAAATACATGTTTTTAAAAAATTACAATACATTATTTTAATGATAATTTTTTTACATAATACGTTATAAATATTTTAAATGATACATATTTTATATAAGTACGATAATACATGTTAAAAATAATTTTACAACAAAATAATTGAATTTGTAAGAAATATTTTTTTGTTTTCTAGATCCAGCGACAGATGGCACAACGTTTAAGGCTATATTTAACTGAAATACTTTTTCATAATATATACGTTTGCTCTCTCTAAATTAATTATTCGGAGACAAGTTCTTGTAACTTAAAGTTTAGCCGTAAGATAATATAATAATTTATCTGTTTAATATTCATGTCTTAATATCAAAATATTCTTCCTAATTGATGTCTAAATATAATTTTTCCCCTCTATACTAGATAAAATTCTTATGGTAATTTTTATTTATTTAATTAATGGATGTTAAAAGAAAATGTATTCTAATAAGTAGTAACTATTGATTTTTTAGATAATTATTAAGAAGCCAAGGAAGTATAACTATTAATACCAAAAAATGTGGGCATAAGTATATACGAAGTATTACGGATTATAGAATTTATATATATATAGATATATATAGATATATATCTATATATATATAAATTCTATAAATGCCCACATTTTTTTTTGCCACAAGCTGGATAAAAATATCAATTTAAATAATGCCTTGTACATTTTTCATTTATTTTTTTCTGGTACAGAAATCTTGAGTACATCAAAATCGGAAACAGATGCAATTTAATTTTTCCTTGACTGTAGCATTTTTTTTTTTTTTTTGTTAAGTAATTCTTGATCCTGAATTCAACATATCGTCGCAAGTAAATTATTTCAAAGCTGTATGTTTTGATTAGATTTTCGTTCATACTGCTACAATTATAAATAATTATTCAGAATCACGTCATATGAAAAAAAAAGACATTATGCAGCAATAAAGATTAAAAGTGTAAAGGAAAAATGTAAAATTAAATATCTATAATATTTAACAGAAAAAATGCATGAAAGTGTGTTTTCAGCATACAAATGCATTATTTTTTATTATTATATTATATTATTATAATTTAACATAGGTTTTTAAAATAGTGTATATCACATTATTCACGAAATCATGTTGAAGTTTGCACATATGGTTATTAAGTGTTAATATTAATTCGGAAAATCACCTCGCTTTGGCCCCTTTTGTAGTGGGAGTTAAAACTTCATTATAAGACTATTTATCTTAGATACATGTAATTTTAATCCTGGACAAATCATATTTTTAATGTTTACATGTTTACATGAACAGTGATGTGGTTCATATATGTGACCTATATAGTTTTATCTCCGTTTTATATCTATAAAATAGAAATATTTATGTTGGGTTCTTTTACGAGACACAATAGGTTGTTTTGCTCGTGGCTGAACATCTGCAAGTGTTCTAGTCTGTATTTTCAACTCATTTTAGTACAGAGAATATTTATATAATTTTAATGGTAATTGTGGCTTCATGTTTTCCTATATCTATCTATATATTTATTTGTACAAGTGACTCATAAGACAGATAGTTATTCACCGATCTAAACGTAGGATTTGTATTCATAGGGGAAAATATTAAAAGCAAAAGTTGCAAGGCTTGCCATATAAAAATAAAGGGACAGCTGCTACGGAAATAAAATTTAAATATAGGTATTTTGGTTTAAAACAATCCGAGCTCTATTATCAAATTACATTGTACGCTAATAAATCGTATTTTATGCACGCCTTACTGTCCAAATACACGAAGACAACAATTTCTTTAGAAGAACTTAAATTAATTGGTGCTTTGGTCCTCCTTCTATAGATCTTGGATACATATAAATCCTGCAGTGGTCGTGTTTCTAATTTTTACGTGATCAGTCTAATGGTTGATAAACATGAACTATATAATTTGATCTCCAGTCTGTATTTCCAACCCATTTTGGTACAGAGAATTTATATAATTTTAATGACAAATGTTGCTCTACGTTTTGCTGTATATATATATAACCTTTATGCAAGGGATTCATAAGACAAATAGTTATTCACCAATCAAAATGTAACTTTTGTATATATAGGGGAAAATATTAAAAGCAAATAGTGCAAGATTCATCATATAAAAGTAAAGGGATCACTGCTACGTTAATCAAATTTAAATATATTTATTTTGGATTAAAGCAATCTGAGCTGTTTTAGCAAATTACGTTGAAAGCTAATAAATCCTATTTTATCGAAGCCTCACTGTTCAAATACTCGAAGGCAACAAATTCTTCCAAAGAACTTAAATTAATTGGCTCACGAAGCTCATTTAAAAGGACAAGGCTGTTTTATTGTTTCTTGCACAGACGGATCCACGCAAAGCCCACCGATAGCTCGTGTTAATCAGTCTTGCCGACAGAGCGACTGTCACCATTAACGTCAGTCGATTCGAGAGATTACCGAAGGCTTATGTCTTCTGCCAGTGATTCAATTTTCTCCGTGACAGAATCTGGTGCGTGTCCATCTCGCGACCTTGAAGCCCAGTAGTAATTTTCGGATTGATTTTAATTGCTTTGGCAATAAACCTTTTCATCAATCACTTGAAGGAAATGGCTCCCAAATTGATGTTGTGCTACTTAACTAACGATGTATGGCTTAATTAATTATTTACGATACATTTATCAATACATTAAATGGGCTTAACTAATTAGTCACAATGTGTAGAATAATAAAACTTTAGAATACCTAATTAATATGAATTTATATTTTTAATGGGAATAAAATATTAATGATTATATTAAATATCTATGGATAAGGCTTATTCATTATTATAAATTATAAATTAATTAATTAAGTTAATATTAATTTTTTAATCCATGAGTAATGTGATCTGTCATTTATATTACATTATCTTAAGGATCATGTTTCCGAAGTGTGTCCCTGAATTTCAATACATTTGAGAACGTTGTGGAATGTATGACGCATAAATACCATTGTGTGTATGATACATATGACATTAAATGCATTAAATATGCTGTTAAACATATAAAGCTAATATATGTATTTGTGTTTTTCTGTGTTTATAATTTATCGAAATGTGGGTTAAATATTGAATCATATTTAACAAATTACATGTTTGTTCAAGATGAAATTCGTACAAGCATTTTTTTATTACTCATAATTAATTCTATACAATTAATTAATTCTATACAATTAATTAATTCTATACAATTAATTAATTCTATACAATTAATTAATTCTATACAATTACTTAATTGTGTGCAGTTGTGAACTTTTAAAATGAATGTTTTTACGAGTAATATTTTTATTAAAGTCATTAACTGAAAGAAACATGTTCAAAGCTGCCAAAGTTGGATAGTTTGCCTGGTTCTTTTATTTAATTTATCTCTACACACATTTCATATCAGTAAAGCAATTCCCAAAAAACGTAGTAGGAAAAACAGCAATGTAGTGATTTTTGAAATTTACTACGAAAACTTTCTTACACTTCATTCAATGACGTATTATAAAATTGTCAAAAAATGTCATTTTAGTTTTCAAACTTCCCTAATGGTTCTTTGTCCCCATCAGAACATTAAATCAGTTTTTCCATTTTTTAAAAATAAAATAAAAAGTATTGCTTTAAATGAAAAAAAAAGTATAGCTCCAATGCATATTTTTAACTCGATCAAATACGTTGAATAAATGTAAAGATAACTAAATCACTAAAAAAAGTTCACTTCTTTCTTTTCAATTTTTTTTTCTTGTATCTTGGTTTCCTTTCAATTTTTCCACTTCAAAATAAAAGTCTGCCTGAAAAAAAGGAATATTTTTATTAGTGCAACTTTAAAAAATAAATAAATTGAATAAAAAACTATAATTGTCATAAAATGAGTATTTTTTTATTATTTTAAACATTCCTGTTCTTATATATTTTTTTTATCCTACAGATTGAATTCTATCAGCATTTGGAATAAAAATTAATTGCAAAATAATTTTAATAGTTTTATAGCTATATTAATCTGACAAAAAAATTATTTTATTGATGTTTTATTGAATTTCGTTAAAATCCTTATTTTTAATGGTGATAGAAAGTTTTGGGTATATCTTCAATAATAAGATTCAGAAAATAATTTCGAGAATTTGTATGCAATATTTTTAAAGAATTTCAGTCAAACAAACTTTGTAGCTTATTTTATAATTTATATATATATAAATATATGTATTAAATTTGAATTATCCTTATCTGAAATTGAAACATTTAATACATTATAATGTAATTTTATAATGTATGCAGTGTTTGGATTACACTGAAGTGACAAAAGTCATAGGATAACAATATGCAAATTTTCAGATGGCAGTAGCATCGCGTAGAACAGGTATAAATGCGCAGAGCTTTCATTTCTGTTCAAGTTATTCATGTGAAGAGGTTTTGACGTGATGATGACCGCACGACGGGGAGACTTTGAACGCGGAATGTTAAAGCTAGACGCATGGGTCATGCCATTTCGGAAATCGTTAGGGAATTCAACATTCCCAGATCCACTGTGTCAAGAGTGTGCCGAGAGTATGAAATTTCAGGCATAACATCCCACCATGGACAGCGCAGTGGTCGACCGCCTGCACTTAACGACAGAGACCGTCAACGTCTGCAAAGAGTCGTAAATTCTAACAGACAAGCAACACTGCGTCAAATAACCGCAGAAATCAATGTGGGACGTACAAGGGACTTGTCTGTTAGAACTGTCCGAAGAAATTTGGCTTTCTTGGGCTATTCCAGCAGAAGATCGACTCGAGTGCCTTTACTGACAGAACGACATCGCTTGCAGCGACTCTTGTGGGCACGTGAGCATATCGGTTGGTCCCTAGATGAATGGAAAACCGTGGCCTGGTCCGATGAGTCACGATTTCAGTTAGTAAGAGCTGATGGTAGGGTTCGAGTGTGGCGCAGACCCCACGAAACCATGGACCCAAACAGTCAGCAAGGCACTGTTCAAGCTGGTGGTGGCTCCGTAATGGTGTGGGCTGTTTTTTCATGGCATGGACTTGGTCCTCTGGTGCGACTGGACCGAACATTGACTGAAAATAATTTGCAGCCATTCATGGACTTTTACCCAAACAACGATGGGATTTTTATGGATGACAATTTATGTCACCGGGCCACAACTGTTCGCGATTGGTTTGAAGAACATTCTGGACAATTCCAACGAATGATCTGGCCACCTAGATCGCCCGACATGAATCCCTTCGAGCATTTATGGGACATCATCGAGAGGTCTGTTCGTGCCCAAAATCTTGCAACCATCAACGCTTTCACAATTATATACGTCTATCGAGACAGCATGGCACAATATTCCTGCAGAAGACTTCCAACGACTTGTTGAGTCCATGCCACGTCGAGTTACTGCGCTTCGCCGGGCGAAAGGAGGGACGACACGATATTAAGAGGTATCCCATGACTTTTGTCACTTCAGTGTATAATGTAAACGAAGTAACAATAAAGCAATATTTCATTACTTGAAATTTTATTTTATTTACATTTTTTGTAATCAGAATGTGTTCATGATATTTTCAACGAAAACTAGAACATTATTATAAATATAACATATGATACGGATTATAATTATATTATAGTTAGATACTATAAATAATTATTAAATAGATTCATAAAAGAAATACGACAATAAAAACAATGAATATAATAATGCTTATTGCTTTTTTAAAATTTACCTGCATCCCATATCATTTACTCCTAATATTTTATTAATAATAATATCAAATGAAATATTTTAAACATTTGTGGTCAAAGACTAATTTTATTACAGGAAATATACTTAGAAAATCAATTTATTTTCTATAGGAGGGAAACATTTAACTCGATAAAGATTACAGATATATAATATTAATGATCATTCTAAGATAAATAGAGAATATTTATCTGAAACAAGTTATAACAGATATATGTTAATTTCAATTGTCAGATGAAGTGCAGTGAAAATAACTAAGGAAAAAAAATATGAATGAATAGTTTTGTAAACATAAATTATATAAACACGTTAAAAGAAAGAAAAAAATGTTTTTATTGGTTCACTTGGAAACACAGAAAAAATGTTTTATTTTAATAAATTTGTTTTTGTCCAAAGTTTGAGGAAATGGTAAAAGTGATCTTTCAGTGGCTTTACTTGGTGGTAAAACAGGTTATTCAATGTTCAAAATACATGCAGATACTGAAAGACATAAGAAGCACGTTTGTCATGTATTTATAATTGTAATAATGTTAAAGTAATTAAAGATGATTGTCTAAGAGTCTAGGATTAATGCACAATTGCTAATAAAAAGCTATAGTAGAATCAACACAACTTTGCAAGACTTATGAAATAAGATTATGAGACCTTTATTTTAGGTGAATTTCGTCACACTTTACCGATATTTAAAAGAAATACAATAGTTGATGGAGTAAACGCATCCCTCAAGAGATCCTGTCTTTGAAGTAGCATAAAATTGTTATCATTAATAGTATAAATGCCTGTCCATCAGTGTTTGGGGTTTGTTTGTCACTCAACGGTCATTTTTTTGCACATTTTAGGTTAATTAGACTGGGACCTGCAGTTTAACGTGGATTCCTAACCACTAACAAATCATCCCACCGAGTGCCAGGATTCGAACCAAAAGCATGTGGAGCAACTGCCAGAGCGCTAGCCACTTGGTCATCAGGCCACTGTCTAACATGAGATCCACTGATCTTCTGTTTTCTAATTTATTGTTCGGAGAAAGAACTGACTGATAAAATAGAGAAATATCTCTATCTTATGAATGTATGAAGTGGAACCTTCTATAAAAGACTTTATTAAAAATATATATCTAGATATAACTGATATTAAAAAAATGATTACTCATGTATATCACAAAAAAACATTTTGTGTACTAAAAACAATATGTTTTTTTTTCACGTACCAGTGTGAAGCAAATGAAATGATCCATATTGTATCAATTAATTTTAAGGTTAACTAAGATGACGCAACTAACTATATTGTTAAGTTTATAAATTTAATAAGGATTTCGGGACTTCTATCATCTATAAATAAATTTAAAATAGGTATGTAATTTATTTGTTGCAGAATGTTATATAAGGAACTAGATTAATCGGAACAAAAAAGAGGGAGAATATATTTTTTCTCGCATACATCTCATTCCAAAAATAGATTAGAATTTAAATGCACTCAACTATCCTGCAGGATTTTCTTTCACAATATCAGTAACAAACCTTAAGGACAAACAATGCATAGAAGTTGAATAAATCTTCTAACACGCATTTTCTCCCATGTATCATTATCTTACATATATCATGATGTATCATTGATTAAGTACAAATGAATATACATGTGCTATTGAAAGGAAGACATTACGTGGCTTAGACCGAATCAATAAACTATTCATAAGGTGATAAATAACTATATGCACAAAAATACTCATTATATAACAATAATACACTCCCCCTTATAGTAGTAACTTTAGGCTTTATGGCTCGAATATTTTATCTGTAATTTAATACAAAAAGAAAATTCGACATCGAATTCCCAAATGAATATGAAAATTGAAATCCATTTAAACAAATTTTTTTGTGAAAACTTCATGTCGTAGAAAAATAACAGCAAGCCACATATATTTCTTCTTATTTCAGTTTTTGAAAATACGATTTGGTTTATTTGATTTCTAAATGTGTTTAAGGAATATTTACTCGTTCGCTGTTATTCTCTTTTTGCTGTTTGTTTCTATTGTTCCTTTACCTTTTTAGGAGTCTCTTTATTCCTTCTACTGCTAACCATCGAGTCTTTTAATTTCATTTCATTTTGGTAAATTTAATTATAGTTTGCGGAAAGTGTTTTGATGAATTAATGCGCAAATGTTTTTAAGTTTTATTGTCCATTTAATTATCCTTTATTTTCGACGCTTTTTTCTATAAAGAGTTTCTCTTTTCATGAAAAGACAATTTTCTTGAAGTTCCGTTTGAAGCAATTTTGTCACCTTAATTAGTATATGAAATGAAATATTAATTTTTTATTTGTTTTTAAAAGTATTTTCAGAAAAGTCCGTTATAAAAGAATATGACTTGAATACAATTATAAAATTTTATAATAAGTGACTAATCTCTTTAAAATTCGCTGTGGAAATATGTGATTCGATGAGTTAAGTGCTGATGTTGTATCTACATCGATATATAAAAATTAATGTTACTGTGAATAAAGTACTTCCTCATGTTAAATGTGGATAAATTGGAAGTTTTAATTGTGATCTAGTAATAGATGTAATATGCCAACAAGCGCGATGTACTGGTGACGTTTCCAAACAGCCACATTTTTCAGAAATGAAATCACTCAATTATGATAGGGAAAACATTTTCGTTTCCAAAGCTCGAGTTTGATACTTCCTACATCCGTCACCCTCTACTCTGTTTGAATGGTGAGGTTGACCTCATGCAGTGCGCAGAAGATCTACCTCCCCGTGATACACCTGGTAACACTTTTTAGTGGCTAAAAGATCTGCAACTTGGCATTATTGTTAGATTAATGAACTCTGTTTCAGCATGTTTTGTTGTATTATTTTGTTGTTGATGTATGTTTATGTTTTCTTTTTTTGCTGTAACTGTTCATAATCTGCCATTGGAAATATATAAAAAAAAAACTCATGCATATACACAAGAATCCACAAGAAAGCATCCAGTTCACAAGCATACCACCGACAAGTGTTAGGGGAGAATTATTTTAGGAGTAACTGCCAGAATAGATACTACTTCTTGCCTTTAGGCACTTTTGAAATATTTAAAACTCAATTTAGTGTTAGTATTTAAAACTTTCGTTATAATAGAGAAAACATGAAATGTTAATACTGTGTAAAGGAATTTTAGAAACATTTAAAATTTGAAAACTTATGCATATAGCATTTAAATGGTGTTATAAATTAATAATTAAAACTCAATTCAATTTTATTCAGATAAAGTGTTTTAGTTCAATTGATTCTAATGCAAAACCATCTCTGAAACATAATTAAGCATATAATTTTTATATTTGAAATATTTAAACGTAAATTTTTTGTTTTATTTAATAAAAAATTTAATTAAAATAAAACAAATTTTATTTAGATTACATATTATGCTCTTTTTTTCCTAGCACTACAGCCAATTCCCGGCCAAGGTTCCATCAGTCAGCTTCCATCAAGCAGACGCTAATATCCAAGATAAGATTTGTCCATTTTTTTTTCTGATTGAAACTTCTAAACATGAGAATTTTCTTTTTACACGGTATGGGTTTTAACGCCTTGGTTTGTCTATTTACTGTCACTAAAAAATATGATTAGGCTGTACTAATGATTAAAAGTGTAAATCAAAAATTGTAAAATAATATGTATGTATTTAACAGAAAAATGCGTTAAAGTATATTTTCAGCATAAATTAGGATTAATTTCTATTATTACAAAATATTAATATAATTTAAAATCAGTTTTTAAAATAGTGCATATCACATTATTGATGAAATCACGTTGAAATTTGCACATGTATTTATTAATTGTTGCTGAAACAATTTCTTTGTTCGGAAGCTCGCTTTATTATTTTTTTTATGATAATTAAAACTTGATTATAAGGCTATTTATCTTTGATGCATATAATTTTAATCTTGGAGTGGTCATGTTTATAATTTTTACACGAACAATCTTATAATTGATAAATTTGACCTATAAACTTACATCTCTGTTTTATATTTATAAATTAAAAATATATAATTTATTCTTTTACAAGGCACAATAGTCTCAAGATAGATTACAAAATTTTCCAATATGTTTTACTGTGGACTATAAAACACATTAAAACAAGTATCCATATTTTTAGATAACTGATATTGTTGAAATGACGAATGTGACTCCATGTTTTGCTATAGATAAACTTTGAGCAAATGATTCATAAGACAAATATTCAACGATTAAAACGTAGTCCCACGCTCATAGGGGAAACCATTAAATAGTTAGTATTACACAATCCATCATATAAAAATAAAAGAACAATTGCTACGAAAATCGAATTTAAATATATCTATTTTGGTTTAAAGCAATCCTAGCTGTATTATCAAATTATATTAAACGCTAACAAATCGTATATTATCCAAGCCTTACTGTCCAATACTCGAAGGCAGCGAATTCTTTAGAAGAACTTAAATTAATTGGCTCACGAAATTTATTTAAAAGGGACAGAAGCCTGTTTTATTGTTTCTTGCACAGACGGATCCCCGCAAAACCCTCCCAAAGCTCGTGTTAATCAGTCTTGCCGACAGAGCCACTGTCACCATTAACGTCAGTCGATTCCAGAGACTACTGAGGGATTATGTCTTCTGCCAGAGATTCAATTTTCTCCATGACAGAATCTGGTGCGTGTCCATCTCGCGACCCTGAAACCCTGTAATTTTCGGATTGATTTTAATTGCTTTGGCAATAGACCTTTTCATCAATCACTTCGAGGAAATGGCACCCAAATTGATGTTGTACCACATTACCACCGATGCCTGGCTTAATTAATTATATACGGTACATTTATCAATAAATTAAAGTGGCTTAATTAGTCACAATGTGTAGGAATAATAAAACTTTAGAACAGCTAATTAATATTAATTAATACTTTAAATGGAAATAACGTATTAATGAAACTGTTAAATATATATTGATTAGGCTTATTATTAATAAGAAGAACTATCAAATATTTTTCAATTGAGCTGTTTCATTTAAATAATATTTGTGTGCGTAATTTATTTTATATTGTTTTATACTCTTTATATGATTCATAGATTATTATTGAGATTTAAAATATTGTTAATAAATGAAAATAATTATTACTAATAACATGCATTACGTTTTGAGTATTAAATTTTAATACACAAAATGTAATGTATGTTATTAGAAAATAATTAATATTATAGTATCTTCAGATTGTTATTGTATTGTTCTTCAGAATTCATATTTTGTAATGTAAAGTTTATCCAATTTTTCTCAGCTGTAGTGTATGAGCCTTATTATTATTACATTAACCTTTCAAATTTTTTTAATTGATTTATTTCATTTAAGCATTACATATTAGTGTGTGTAATTTATTTTATATCGCAAGTCATTCAACAGTTGTGACACTGTTAGAGGAAAGCCCATCCACCACTGCAAGGCCATATCATATTGGACGGGAAAAATCGGTGGAACTTTTTTTCGAACATTTTTTTGCGGCTATGCTGTTTCTTCCTCCTTCGAGTATCTTCAGTTCAATTGTGAACTCATTGTGACTACTGGTTCTTTTTTTACAGCATTTTGAAAATGGGATTTTAATTATAGTCACCCTGTATATTTAATTTGATTTAAAACAATCCGAGATGTATAATCAAATTACATTGAACGCTATTCAATCGTATTTTATCAAAGCCTTACTGTCCAAATACTCGAAGGCAACACATTCTTTAGAAGAACTTAAATTGATTGGCTCACGAAACCAAATTCATTTAAAAGGGACAAGGCTGTTTTATTGTTTCTTGCGCAGACGGATAACCGCAAAGCCTTCCCAAAGCTTGTGTTAATCAGTCTTGCCGACAGAGCCACTGTCACCATTAACGTCAGTCGATTCCAGAGATTACCGAAGGCTTATGTCTTCTGCCAGTGATTCAATTTTCTCCATGACAGAATCTGGTGCGTGTCCATTTCGCGACCTTGAAGCCCAGTGATAATTTTCGGATTGATTCTAGTTGCTTTGGCAATAGACCTTTTCATCAATCACTTCTAGGAAATGGCACCCAAATTGATGTTGTGCTACTTAACTAACGATGCCTGGCTTAATTAATTATTTACGATACATTTATCAATACATTAACGTGGCTTAACTAATTAGACACAATGTGTAGGAATAATAAAACTTTAGAATAGCTAATTAATATGAATTTATATTTTTAATGAAAATAATTTATTAATGTATATATTAAATATGTATTAATAAGGCTTATTATTATTACACTGAACTTTCAAATATATTTTAATTGATTTATTTCATTAAAGTATTATATATTTGTGTGCACAATTTATTTTATATTGTGTTTTATTGTTTCTATGGTTAAGGGATTATTACTAAGCGTTTAAAATATTGTTAATAGATGGAAATAATTGTTACTAATAAAATACATTACAATTTGAGCAATACATTTTAAATTTGGCTAATTGTTAGTGTAGTATAATTGTATTATAATTGAAGTATTTGTGAGGCTTATTATTATAACATTGAAGTTCAAATATTTTTTTAAAATTGATTTCATTAAATTATAATATATTTGTGTGTGTAAATTATTTTATATTGTATTATATTGTTTATATGATTCATGGATAATTATTAAGCTTTTAAAACATCGTTTTGAAATGAAAATAATTATTACTAATAACATACATTACATTTTGAGTTATTAAATTTCAAATTTGGCCAATTGTTTCCAATTCATTTTAATACAAAGAATTTATGTAATTTTAATGGTAAGTTTGGATTCAAGTTAAATAGATATATATTTCTATATATGTTTTCCTACTATATATATATATATATAGATAGATATATACATATATATATTAATTTTTAAAGTGACTCATAAATCCAATAATTATTCACTAATCTAAACATAGGTTTTATATTTATAGACGAAAATATTAAATAGATTTTGCAAGGAACAAGTGCTACATAATCACTTGTCCCTTTACTTTTATTGCTCACCATATAAAAGTAGAGGGACACGTGCCACAACAATCAAATTTACTCATATATATATATATATATATATATATATATATATATATATATATATTTTAAAACGATTCAATATCTATTATAAAATTAAATTGGACGCTAAAATTTCGTATTTTAAAAAATCCTTACTGTCCAAATAGTCGAAGACAACAAATTCTTTCGAAGAACTTAAATTAATTGGCTCACGAAACTCATTTAAAAGGGACAAGGTTGTTTTATTGTTTCTTGCACAGACAGATCCCCGCAAAGCCCTCCCAAAGCTCGTTGTTAATAAGTCTTGCCGACAGAGCGACTGTCACCATTAACACCAGTCGATCCCAGAGATTACTGAGGGCTTATGTCTTCTGCCAGCGATTCAATTTTCTCCTGTGACACAATCTGGTGCGTGTCCATCCTGCGACCCCGAAACCCTGTAGTAATTTTCAGATTGATTCTAATTGTTTTGGAAATAGTCCTTTTCATTGATCATTTGGAGGAAATGGCAACCAAATTGATGTTGTGCTACTTAACTAACGATGTCTGGCTTAATTAATTATTTACGATACATTTATCAATACATTAACGTGGCTTAACTAGTTAGACACAATGTGTAGGAATAAGGAAACTTTAGAATAGCTAATTAATAGGAATTTATATTTTTAATGAAAATAAATTATTAATGTATATATTAAATATGTATTGATAAGGTTTATTAATATTACACAGAACTTTAAAATATATTTTAATTGATTTATTTCATTAAAGTATTATATTTTTGTGTGCACAATTTATTTTATATTGTGTTTTATTGTTTCTATGATTAAGGGATTATTACTAAGCGTTTAAAATTATTGTTAATACATGGAAATAATTGTTACTAATAACCTACATTACAATTTGAGCAATACATTTTAAATTTGGCTAATTGTTAGTGTAGTATAATTGAAGTATTTGTGAGGCTTATTATTATAACATTGAACGTTCACATATTTTTTAAAATTGATTTCATTAAATTATAATATATTTGTGTGTGTAATTTATTTTATATTGTATTATATTGTTTATATGATTCATGGATAATTATTAAACTTTTAAAACATTGTTAATAAATGAAAATAATTATTACTAATAACATACATTACATTTTGAGTTATTAAATTTTAAATTTGGCTAATTGTTTCCAATTAATTTTAATACAAAGAATTTATATAATTTTAATGGTAAGTTTGGATTCAAGTTATATATATATATATATTTCTATACATGTTTTCATACTATATATATATATATATATATATATATATATAATATAAGATTTTTGAAAGTGACTCATGAATGCAATAATTATTCACTAATCTAAACGTAGGTTTTATATTTATAGACGAAAATATTAAATAAATTTTGCAAGGGGCAAGTGCTACAGAATCACTTGTCCCTTTACTTTTATTGCTCACCATATAAAAGCAGAGGGACAAATGCTACAGAAATCAAATTTAATTATATATATATATATATATATATTATTAAAACGATTCAATATCTATTATCAAATTAAATTGGACTCTAATAAATCGTATTTTACCCAATCCTTACTGTCCAATTAGTCGAAGGCAACAAACTCTTTCGAAGAACTTAAATTAATTGGCTCACGAAACTCATTTAAAAGGGACAAAAGGCTGTTTTATTGTTTCTTGCACAGACGGATCCCCGCAAAGCCCACCCAAAGCTCGTATTAATCAGTCTTGCCGACAGAGCGACTGTCACCATTAACGTCAGTCGATTGCAGTGATTACTGAAAGGCTTATGTCTTCTGCCAGTGATTCAATTTTCTTCGTGACACAATCTGGTACGTGTCCATCCTGCGACGCTGAAACCCTGTAGTAATTTTCAGATTGATTCTAATTGCTTTGGTAATAGACCTTTTCATCGATCATTTGGAGGAAATGACACCCAAATTGATGTTGTACTACTTAACTAACGATGTCTGGCTTAATTAATTATTTACGATACATTTATCAATACATTAAAGTGTATTAACTAATTAGTCACAATTTGAGGAAATAATAAAACTTTAGAACAGTGAATTAATATGAATAAAAATTTGTAATGAAAAAAACACTTATTTTAATGTATATTTTAAACATGTATTTGATGAGGCTTATTTCTGTTTCACTGAACATTCAATTATTTTTTAATTGATTTATTTTATTCAAGTATTATATATTTGTATGTGTTATTTATTTTATATTTCTGCATATTTATATATGATTCATGGATAATTATTAAGCTTCTAAAATAGTGTTATTAAATGATAAGAATTATTAATAATAGCATACATTGCATATTTAGCATTAAATTTTAAATTTGACTAATTATTATTGTAACATTCTTCATATTTCAGATTTCGTAATGTAAAGTGAGTTCAATTTTTCACAACTCTGATGTAATTGTAAAATTATTCATTCATACTTTTATTTGATTAAAATAATCAGAGTATATAATTTATATTATTCGAAATTATTTAACGATTTAATATATATGATTAAACATATCATTTATACCATATTTTGTATGATAAGTATCGTTTTTTATTTCCGTAAAATGATAAGTATTATTTCAGAAAAATAATTCGTATTAAAATATTCTTATTTGAATCTTATTTGCTATAATGAATTCTTAAGAATTTATCATGAAAATTTAATATAAATTATATAAATTATAAATTAATTAATTAATATTAATATTAATTATATAAATTATAAATTAATTAATTAAATTAATAATAATTATATAATTCATGAGCAATGTGATCTGTCATTATCTTAAGGTTCATGCTTCCGAAGTGGGTCGCTGTATTTCAATAATTTCCAGAACTTTATGGAATGTGCGACGCATAAATGCCATAGTGTATATGACACATATATGAAATTGTGTGTATGATACCATTCAATACATATAGGCACTATTGCCTTTTTGGTTTTCTGTGTTTATAATTTATCGAGTTGTGTGTGCAATATTGGATTCTATTGAACAAATTAAATATTTGCTCAAGATCAAAATCCGACAAGCATATTTTTTATTATTACTTATAATTAATTGTATACAATTAATTACTTGTGCACAGTTGTTGCCTTAATTGTGTACAGTTGTTAAATTAATTGTGTATAGTTGTTACATTGATTACAATTGCTACATTAATTGCGTACAGTTGTCGCCTTAGTTATGTACATTTGCTACATTAATTGTGTATAGCTGTTATAATAATTGTATGCAGTTGCTACATTAATTGTATACAGTTGTTACATTAATCGTGTACAGTTGTTATATTGTGCATAGTTGTTATATTGTGCATAGTTGTTGTATTAATTGTGTACAGTTAAAAAATTAATTGTGTACAGTTGTTGAATTAATTATGTACAGTTGCTACATTAATTGTGTATAGTAGCTGTTATATTAATTGGATGCAGTTGCTACATTAATTGCATGCAGTTGTTGAATTAATTATGTACAGTTGCTACATTAATTGTGTATAGTAGCTGTTATATTAATTGGATGCAGTTGCTACATTAATTGCATGCAGTTGTTATTTTAATTGTGTACAGTTGTTATATTGTGTATAGTTGTTACATTAATTGTGTACAATTGATATATTAATTGTGTACAGTTGTTACATTAATTGTGTACAATTGTTTTATTATTTGTACGCAGTTGCTAAATTAATTGTATACAGTTGTTACATTAATCATGTACAGTTGTTATATTGTGTATAATTGTTACATTAATTGTGTGCAGCTGATATATTAATTGTGTACAGTTGAATTATGTGCAGTTGGTACATTAACTGTGTATAGTTGTTACATTAATTGTGTACAGTTGATATATTAATTGTGTACAGTTGAATTATGTACAGTTGTTACATCAATTGTGTATAGTTGTTACAGTAATTGTGTACAGTTGTTATCCTTTAAAATGATTCTTTCTACCAATAATATTTTATTAAAGTCATTAACTGAAAGAAATAGGTACTAAGCTGCCAAAATTCGATAGTTTCCCTGAGTTTTTTATTTAATTTATCTCTACATGCATTTAATATGAGTAAAGTAATTTTTTTAACAACTTAGTAGACAGAAAATAAATGTAGTGATTTTTAAAACTTACTACAAAATTTTCATGCACTTTATTCAAAGACGTATTATAAAATTGTCAAAAAATGCCATTTTAGTTTTCAAACTTCCTTAATGGTTCTTTGTCCCCATCACAGTATTAAATCGGTTTTTTTTCAATTTTTTTTAAGTAAAATAAAAGAGATTGGCTTAAATGTAAAAAGTATAGTCCCTATGCATATTTTCAACTCGATCAAATAATTTTGAATAAATGTAAAGATAACTGAATCACTAAATAAAAAGTTCACTTCTTTATTTTCAATTTTTTCCTTTATAACTAGGTTTCCTTTCAATATTTCCACTTCAAAATAAAAGTTCTGCCTGACAAAAAGGAATATTGGTAAATGTTCAACCTTAAAAAAATAAATAAATTGTATAAAAAAATGCAATCGACATAAAAAAGGATTTTTTGTATTATTTAAAGGTTTCCTGTTCTAATGTATTTTTTCATACTACAGCTTGATTTCCTTTAGCAATTGCAATAAAACTAATTGGAAAAGAATTTTAGTAGTTTTGTAGCTATATTAATCAGACGAAAAAATTATTTTATTGAATTTCGTTAAAATCTTTATTTTTAATGGTGATAGATAATTTTGGGTATATCTTCAATAATAAGATTCAGAAAATAATTTCGAGAATTTTTATGCAATATTTTTAATGAATTTTAATCAAACAAACTTGGTAACTTATTTTATAATTTATATATATAAATATATGTATTAAATTTGAATTATTCTTATCTGAAATTGAAACACTTCATACATTTTAATGTAATTTTATAGTGTATACAGTTTTTACATTATAATATAAACGTAGTAACAATAAAGCAATATTTCATTACATGAAATTTTATTTAATTTACATTTTTTGTAATCAGAATGAGTTCATATTTTCACAAAAACTAGAATATTTTTATAAATATAATATATGATACGGATTATAATTATATTATAGCTAGATACTATAAATAATTATTAAATAGATTCATAAAATAGATATGACAATAAAAATAATTAGGTTTATTGCTTTTTTATAATTTATCTGCATTCCCATCAGCCTACTCCTAATATTTTATTAATAATAAAATCTAATGAAATATTTTAAACATTTGTTGTCAAAGATTAACTTTTATTAAAGGAAATAGATTTATAAAATTTATTTATTTCCTATAGGAGGGAAATATTTAATTCCATAAAGATTATAGATATATAATATGAATGATAATTTTAAAATAAATAGATAATTTAAATGTGAAACAAGTTATAGCAGATATATATTTATTTCAAATGCCAGATGAAGTGAATTTAAAATTACTGTAGAAAAAAAAATATGATTGTTTCTTTCTGTAAATATAAATTAGATAAACACGTTTAAAGAAATAAAAAATGTTTTTACTAGTGCACCTGGAAACACAGAAAATATGGGTTTTTTTAAATAAATTTGTTTTTGTCCAAAATTTCTGGAAAATATAACAGTGATCTCGCAGTGTCATCACGACAACCCTTTACACAATGGTAAAACAGTTAATAAATGTTCAAAATTCATATAGATATTGAAAGACGTAAGAAGTATGTTTGCCATTCATCTATAATTGTGGTAATGCTAAAGTAATTAAAGATGATTGTCTAATAGTCTAGGATAAGAACAAGGGCTAATAAAAAAGCAATAGAAGATTCAACAGAACATTACAAGACGTATGAAAAAAGGTTAGGATGTCTTTTTATAAGGTGAATTTCGTCAGAATTTACTGATATTTAAAAGAAGTACAGGAGTTGAGGATGTAAGAACATTTCTCAAACGATCCTATCTTTGCAATGACATAAAAATGTTATCATTAATAGTAGCATGTCTATTAGGCTTGTGGTTTGTCACTGTACGGTCATTCTTTGCACATTTTAGGCTAATTAGACTGTATATACCATAACTACTACCATAGACCACGACAGACAAAACGCTTTTTTAGACTACAGTTTAAAGTGTATTCCTAACCACTAAGAAAACATCCACGCAAGCGCCAGGATTTGAACTAGAAGCCTGTGGACTAAATGCCAGAGCGCTATCCATTTGGCCATCAGGCTGTCTTACAAGAGATCCAATGCTCTTCTGTTTTCTAATTTATTGTTAGATGTAGGAGATATAACAAATAAAAAAAAATATCTCTATCTTATGAATGAATGAAGTGGATACTTCTGTGAAAGATTTTATTAAAAATATATATCCAGATATAAATGAAATTTAAAAAAGAGGACTACTGGATAACAAAACAAGTCATTCTGTATACTAAAAACAATATGGTGACTCATGTTAATGTTGTCAGGTATTTCAAGTCTGAAGTAAATGAAATGATTCATACATCAATTAATATTACGATTAACTAGGAGAACTCAACTAATTATACTGTTAAGTTTATAAATTTAATAAGTATTTAAGGACTTCTATCATCTATAAATCAATTTAAAACAGGTATTTCTATAATTTTAAATGTTGAATTTAAATATTCCAAGCTTTGTAGTAGTACAAAATTAATTTGTTGAAAAATGCTATGGAAGTTACTATATTAACCTGATCAGGAAAGAGAAAGAATGTATTTTTATCTCTCATACCTTCTATTCCAAAAAATTGTTTCAGATTCGCATTTTAATTCACTAAATGTCCTGTAGGTATTTCTTTCACAATGACAGTAACAAAGCTCAAGGATAAACATTGATTATAAGTCGAAAAAATCTTTTAACACACATTCTATCACATTTATAATCATCTTGAGCGAAACTAAATGCAGATGAAAATGTATGTGCGAATGAACAAAGGACAAAGTATTTTATAGTGAAACAAGAAATTAATATTCATGAAGTCATAAATATATGTACACAAATGTTCATTTATAACAATAATACACTTACCCTAATAGTATCAACTTCCTGATTTATGGATCGAAAATGTTATCTAGAATTTAACACAAAAAGAAAATTCGACTTCGAATTCCCGAATGAGTATGAATATTGAAATCCATTTAAACATAATTTTTTTTTGAAAATTTCATATCGTAGAAAAAAGCATTAAGACACATGTATTTCTTCTTATATTTTAGCTTATTGCTTGTTTGAAAATACGATTCGCGTTATTTGATTTCTAAATGTGTTTAAGGAATATTTACTCGTTCGTTTGTTATTCTGTTTTTGCTTCTTGATTCTATTGTTCCTTCACCTTTTTAGGAGTCTTTTTATTCATTATATTGCGAACCATCGAGTCTTTTAATTTAACTTCATTTTGGTAAATTTAATTATTGTTTACGGAAAGTCTTTTGATGAATTAATGCGTCAAAATGCATTGTTTTATTGTCCATTTAATTATCCTTTATCTTCGACGCTTCTCTGTATAAAGAGTTTCTCTTTTCCTGCCAAGATATTTCTCTTAAAGTTCCGTTTGAAGAATTTTTGCCACCTTAATGAATTTATGAAATGATTTATACATTTTTTTTATTTGTGTTTTTTGTAAAAAAAGCCCAAATTGAAATGATGTAACTTGCATATTAAAACGATTTTAATAAACGACTAATTTATTTAAAGTTCTCTGTGGAAATATGTGATTGTATGAGGTCAGTGCTGATATTGTTTCAAAATCGAGATATAAAAATCAATGGTATTTTAATTTCATTTTTAATCTATAGTGCTACTACATATTAATTGTGGATAAATGCGAAGTTTCAATCGTGATCTGGTAGTGGATGTAATGTGCAATATATGCTGGTGATGCTCGAAACAGACACATTTTTCAAAAAAGAGGTCACTCAATTATAATATGGAAACATTTTCGTTTCCATAATTCAAGTTTGATATTTTCTACACAGCTCACTCTTTACCTGTTAGAAAGGTGATACTGACCACATGCATACCACGAACATTCCATCGACAAGTCTGAAGGGGAAATTTTTTAGAAGTAACTGTCTGGCATTTGTATGCTTTATGTTAGAAACATTGAAAAATTGCTCCAGGCATCCTGACTATTGATGCCAAATGTTTGAAAACACATTGCCTCAATCGTCTTCGAATCTCATCTTCTTGAATGCATTGAATACAACCATACCGCCAGCGGGATCGAGCCTCAGCTCTCCTGTAGGATAGCTGCTCACGTTGCCTTTGGGAAAAGCAAGCTGGCAATGCAGCTCCTTCAGTTGCAAACGAGTGTTTTTCCTTCCAATGTGAGTAAGACAAAGGCAAAGTTGACTACAGTTATTGAGTACCTGGGAGAATTTTCCCAGTAACTCCAGTTACAAAATTATTGTAAAAACTATTTCAAAATTAAAGAAGTCGCAAAATATTGAATTATTTAAGAGATAAATTTAATGCAATGTTCTGCCCTTAAATAAAATAAAAATAATTCGAAAATAGTTAAAATTTAAGAAATATAAACCTCTGTACGTTGCTGGCCATTCGAGGAGAATCCTAACTAAAGTAGGAGTCGCTTAATCTGATCTTGTTATCAAAAGAAAAAAGAATTGTAAGATTTTCCTATTCTCTCTTGTTAGTAGTAAACAAAGCCGGTTGCAAATAAAAGATTGAAACAGTGGATCCTAAGTTGAATTCAGAGCAATGTCCTTTGTTTGCATTAACAGAAAATTGAACTGAGATGATTTCGCCAAACCTGATGATGAGCCAAACCTCAGTTTCGCGGCAAACTGGTGATTTCCGAAAAGGGATGATCAATCCAATTCGGTTCATTATTCGTGTTAAGACAACCTCTTTTTATGACGACTTTGCGGTGTGATTTCTTTTTCTAACATGTCTTTGACCAGCAAGGGCGTTATTGTGCCTTTTATTTTCATGGATTGCATTCATTTATTCTTTATTTAACGGGCATCACGCGATATTTTTTCTTTGCATCTAAGAGATCAAGCAAAACGGTGTAAAATTTCATGAACCCCTCACAATTTTTGTTGAGTATGTAGTAATATTTTTCATAAAAAATTATAATTATTGAGGTTTAATTACTGAAAAGGTAGGGAACAGGGCTACAATAATACAATTTAATAGTTACCAGCCTGTTAAATTTTATTAATTAGCATAAAATGCTAATAAGATGTAGTACATTAAATAAAAGTGGCAGAACTTTTATTGGATTAAAACACTTTCTGCTAGAGATCATATTTGAATTCTGGATTATTGGGCAATAGTTGCTTTGAATTTTAAAACTGCTAGAGAAAAGAATTATTACCGACGGGAATATTTTAACCTACTCTATATATAAGATGCAAATCTGAATATTTGAAAAAAGTATATGGAAAAGTTATATTTAGTTTCTTCCATTATCGGAGTCCTGCCAATATCCCTCTACCCTGTTGACAGTGTACATCCCTATTGATTCCTAAGAATTATGGAGTCCATCATACGTATAAAAATAACAGATGATGTCTTCGAAATGTTTAAAATATCTTTTCTGATGTCATATAGTTTTAAACATCACAAAGATTTTTTTTAAGTTTCACTTTAATTTTTTATTATAATTTAATATGATTTATATACCTTTCTTTCAAAGTAAAAGATTTGGCTTTTAAATAAATCAAAGATGTTGTCTCAAAGACTTGTAGAAGGTGGATGCTTTTTTTCGAGATAGTTATATTCTTTTTATTTAACTTCTTCTCTCTAAAATGTTGAGCATATAGAGTTAGAAAACATACAATCTTATATGTTTCTGTTCTGTATTCTTGTTAAAATAAAAAGTAGCTCTAAAGTTGCTTTCATTACTTCTTTAGAAGCAAATCATAAAATCGCAGAGCCTATAAACGTAGAGAAGCACTTTGAATTAGGCTTTAAAAAAACCCAACTCACTGCGAAATTAAACTTGAAGAGTCACAATTAAACTAGGAAGAATAATATATTCAACACGATGCCTACTTTAACATGAAATATGAATTCCAAATATTTTTCCAATCTAGCCTAAATAATACCCTTTTTATTATTTTACCTGTATAAATAATTCATATAAGAGAAGAAAATTCTTAAAACAAATTATCGGTGTAAATTATATAAAACAAATTATATTTTAATCAACTGCTTCAATGAAAAGTAAGAATATTATTTTTCTTTCTTTGCTGAAACTAGGAACACATTTAGTGTAGCTAAAAATGAGACACTGGTTTATTTTTTTAATTAATGATTAAAATTTTTATTCCTTATTGTTAAAATAAAAATTGTCTCTAAAAGTGCTTGCATTATTTCTTTAGACACAAGTCATAAAATCAGAGAACTTATGAGCGCGGATAACTGCTTCGATCTGGGCTTTAAAAATAACATCAGCACTCGAAAATCCAATTAGAGGATTCATAATTAAAGTAGGAAGAATAATATATTCAGCACGATGCCTACTTTAACAGAAAATGATAATACCAAATATTTTTCCAATCTAGCCTAAAGGATACCATTTTTATTATTTTGCTCACTATAAATAATTCATGTAAGAAAGGAAAATTCTTTTAAAAAACTATCAGATTAAATTCTATAAAACATATCATACTTTAATCAACGCCTGTATAATTTAATATAATGAAAAATACGAATATTATGTTTCTTTCTTGAATCCAGGTGCAAATTCAGTATAGCTAAAAATGAGACCTTTATTTATTTCTTGGCTTAATAAATAAAGTTTTCTCTATTAACTTGTATGATGTAGAAATTTGCACATGAATAAACCGCTTTGGGAAATGATATGGTGTTATGGAACATTTCATTAATAAGCATATGAAGCAGACATAAGATTATTTGATTAAAATTATAATGAAACAAATTGACTATAGATTTGAAATGCAGCTTATTATTCAATATCCGACCATTTTTATAACCATAATTTTTTTTTTATAGTTAAAATGATTTCGATTATATTAAACGAAAATAAAGGGATATGCAAAATTATTAATGGTGCATGATGGCAGAGTGATTAGTGCCTGGTGCCACATGTTTTAAGCGTGGCTTGTAATGCAAGCAACCTTTGTCCACCGTGACTTGTAGTGCCAGGGAGTTAGTTAAATTTTTTTAAGTTATTAATGTACATATATATGCTAATTTCTAATTATTTTTCATTTGCTATGTAACGTTATTATTTCATATTTGATAAAAAAAATGTGGTGAAATAATAGTTATTTAATTAACATGGATAGACTATTGATTTAACCTATTTCTATTGATATACTATACTTAGCTTTTCAAGACACAACAATAGAGTGAACACCTGAAAATGTGTTTTATGTGATATTTATTAAATTACATGGTTAATTTAAATCTTAGCTATTATTTTATGTAAAATATATGCGAATTTGTGTGTTTTCCCTTTTTATTTATTAAATTTGAATCTCGATAATATCATTTTATATCGCTTTATATACAATTAGTTTTAGTTGATTTAATAGCTAGTGCTATTTTTTAATACTTTTACTGCGCCATACTTTAAATGTGCCTGTTGGACAATTAGCTTGTATCTGGTCTGATTGGGTTGAGATATTTGAGGCACAGTTTAGAGAACTCACAGCCTTATTTACACAAGTACAAACACCACAAACATACTATTTACGACAGACAATATTTAACACATTTAAGTTCATATAATTATAGATACATGGAAGGATTCCACTTTTAAGCGAAAACCCGATATTAAGGGAAGTGTAGGGCGCGATTAATATACTTCCTCTCTATGTGAGAGTCTGTAGGCCAACATATACGCAGTGTTGTTACAAATATATATAGGTCTTGTCTGTATTTGTTGTTATATACAGAAGCATATGAATGTCTGTTGTTATATACATATACATGTGTATTGACCAATACATATGTTAATGTTGTTATTTGTATTTCAAACTAAGTACAGCACATATAATTTATAATATTTTAATGGTAAGTGTTTCTTCATGTGTTCCTATTATATCTATAGGTATATTCATAAGGAAAAATTAAATAGGTCGCAAAGGTCGTTATATAAAAGTATATGGACGAATGCTGCGAAAAACAAATTCATTTTGGTTTTAAACAATTAGATATCTGTTATCAAATTACTTTGAACGCTAATCAATCGGATTTTATCCAAGCCTTACTGTCCAAATACTCGAAGGCAAGGCATTCTTTAGAAGAACTTAAATTAATCGGCTCACGAAACTCATTTAAAAGGGACAACGCTGTTTTATTGTTTCTTGCACAGACGGATCCTCGCAAAGCCCTTCCCAAAGCTTGTGTTAATCAGTCTTGCCGACAGAGCGACTGTCACCATTAACGTCAGTCGATTCCAGAGATTACTTGAGGCTTATGTCTTCTGCAGTGATTCAGGTTTCGCCGTGACAGAATCTGGTGCGTGTCCATCCTGCGACCCGAAGCCCTGCAATTTTTGGATTGATTCTAATTGCTTTGGCAATCGACCCTTTCATCAATCACTTCGAGGAAATGGCTCCCAAATTGATGTTGTACTACTTAACTAACGATGTCTGGCTTAATTAATTATTTACGATACATTTATCAATGCAATAACGTGGCTTAACTAATTAGCCACAATGTGCAGGAATAATAAAACTTTAGAACAGCTAATTAATTTTAATTTATATTTTTAATGGTAATAAAATACTAATGTATGTATTAAATATGCATTGTTAAGGCTTATTATTATTACACTGAATGGCAAATATTTTTTAAAGTAATATAAAGTTAATATTGTATATTTTTGCGTGTAATTTATTTTATATTGTGCCATATTGTGTAAAAATGATTTCTGGATTGTTATTAAGCTTTTATAATATTGTTATTATATAAAAGTAACTGTTACTATACCAGTTTGTGTATCAAATTATAAATTTGGCTAATTGTTGTTGTACTGTTCTCCCGATTTCATATTCCCTAATGTCAAATGTATCCAATTTTCTCAATTGTATTAATCTCAATTAATTAATTATCTTTTGTATATCAATGCATTAAAGTGGCTTAACTAATTACTGACAATGTGGAGAAATAATAAAAGTTAGAACAGCTAATTAATATGAATTTATATATTTAATTGAAATAAAAAATTAATTTATATATTAAATATTTATTGATGAGACTAATTATTATTACAATGAATTTTCTAATGTTTTTTAAATTTATTTTATTTTTTTCATTAAAGTATTATACACTGAAGTGACAAAAGTCATGGGATACCTCTTAATATCGTGTCGGCCCTCCTTTCGCCCGGCGAAGTGCAGCAACTCGACGTGGCATGGACTCAACAAGTCGTTGGAAGTCTTCTGCAGGAATATTGAGCCATGCTGTCTCGATAGACGTCCATAATTATGAAAGCGTTGATGGTGCAGGATTTTGAGCACGAACAGACCTCTCGATGATGTCCCATAAATGCTCGATGGGATTCATGGCGGGCGATCCAGGTGGCCAGATCATTCGTTGGAATTGTCCAGAATGTTCTTCAAACCAATCGCGAACAGTTGTGGCCCGGGGACATGGCGCATTGTCATCCATAAAAATCCCATCGTTGTTTGTGTGCATGAAGTCCATGAATGGCTGCAAGTGATCTCCAAGTAGCTGAACATAAGCATTTCCAGTCAATGTTCGGTCCAGTCGCACCAGAGGACCAAGTCCATGCCATGAAAAAACAGCCTACACCATTACGGAGCCACCACCAGCTTGAACAATGCCTTGCTGACAGTTTGGGTCCATGGCTTCGTGGGGTCTGCGCCACACTCGAACCCTACCATCAGCTCTTACCAACTGAAATCGTGACTCATCGGACGAGGCCACGGTTTTCCATTCATCTAGGGACCAACCGATATGCTCACGTGCCCACGAGAGTCGCTGCAAGCGATGTCGTTCTGTCAGTAAAGGCACTCGAGTCGGTCTTCTGCTGGAATAGCCCAAGAAAGCCAAATTTCTCCGCACAGTTCTAACACACAAGTCCCTTGTACGTCCCACATTGATTTCTGCGGTTATTTGACGCCGTGTTGCTTGTCTGTTAGAATTTACGACTCTTTGCAGACGTCGCCGGTCTCGGTCGTTAAGTGCAGGCAGTCGACCACTGCGCTGTCCATGGTGGGATGTTATGCCTGAAATTTCATACTCTCGGCACACTCTTGACACAGTGGATCTGGGAATGTTGAATTCCCTAACGATTTCCGAAATGGCATGACCCATGCGTCTAGCTCCAACTAACATTCCGCGTTCAAAGTCTGTTAATTCCCGTCGTGCGGTCATCATCACGTCAAAACCTCTTCACATGAATAACTTGAACCGAAATGAAAGCTCTGCGAAAGCACTGCGCATTTATACCTGTTCTACGCGATGCTACTGCCATCTGAAAATTTGCATATTGCTATCCCATGACTTTTGTCACGTCAGTGTATATTTGTGTGCGTAATTTATTTTGTATTGTGTATTATTGTTTATATGATTCAGAGACTATTATTAAGCTTTTAAAATATCGTTAATAAATGAAAATATTTGTTACTGATAACATACATTACATTTTGAGTATTACATTTTAATAATCAAAATGTAATACTTGTTACTAATAATATAAAGACGATAGAAGACACTACTATAATATTGTAGTGTCTTCAGATTGTTATTGTATTGTTCTTCATATTTCATATATTGTAATGTAAAGTGTATCGAATCTTTCTCAGTTGTAGATTATTATTAAGCTCTTACAATATTGTTAATAAATGACAATAATTGTTACTAATAAGATACATTACAGTTTGCGTTTTAAATTGTGCAATTGACTCAAGAGATCAACAGTTATTCGCCAATATAAAAGTGCATTTTACATTCATAAGGGGAAATATTAAACAGATGGTTCATAATATAGATAATATAAAAGTAAAGGAACAACTGCTACGGAAATGAAAACTAAATAAATTTATTTCGGATTAAAGCAATCCGAGCTCTATTATCAAATTACTTTGGAAGCTAACAACTCGTATTTTATCCAAGAATCACTGTCCAAATACTCGAAGGCGACACATTCTTTAGAAGAACTTAAATTAATTGGCTCATGAAACCAAATTCATTTAAAAGGGACAAAAGGCTGTTTTATTGTTTCTTGCGCGGACGGATCCCCGCAAAGCCCACCCAAAGCTCGTGTTAATCAGTCTTGCCGACAGAGCGACTGTCACCACTAACGTCAGTCGATTCCACAGATTACAGAAGGCTTATGTCTTCTGCCAGTGATTCAATTTTCCCCATGACAGAACCTGGTGCGTGTCCATCTTGTGACCGTGAAGCCTTGTAATTTTCAGATGGATTCTAGTTGCTTTGGCAATAGACCTTTTCATCAATCACTGCGAGGAAATGGCACCCAAATCGATGTTGTACTACTTAACTAACGATGTCAGGCTTAATTAATTATTTACGATACATTTATCAATACATTAACGTGGCTTAACTAATTAGTTACAATGTGTAGGAATAATAAAACTTTAGAATAGCTAATTAATAAGAATTTATATATTTAATGGAAATAAAATATTAATGTATATATTAAATAGGTATTGGTAAGGCTTATTATTATTACACTGAATTTTCAATTTTTTTAAATTTATTTATTTCATTAAAGTATTATATATTTGTGTGTGTAATATATAGTATATTGTGTTAGATTGTTTATATGATTCAAGGATTAATATTAAGTTTTTAAAACATTGTTATTAAATGAAAATAATTATTAATAAAATACATTACATTTTGAATATATAATTATTAATATATATAATATTTAAATTTGGCTAATTGTTATTGTACTGTTCTTGAGATTATTTACTGTAAAATGTAACCAACTTTTTTAAATTGTAGTATATTTTTAAAATTATTTCATTCATAATTTAAGTCAATTGAAATGATTAAGAGTGTGTAATTTAAATTTTATATCATATGAATTATACATTTTGTATGATAAGTATCCATTTTATTTCAGAAAAATAATTTTAAATAATAATATTACAATTTTTTAAACAAAAATTAAAATTTGTTAAATAATTCGTATTAAAATGTTGATAATTTAATCTCATTTTCTATAGTTCGTAATCAAATTATTATAAGAGCTTTAAATCAATTCAACGAATTATAAATAAATAAATCAATTTAGTATTAAATATATGATCCATGAACAATGTAATCTACCATTCATTTTACATGATCTTGAAGTTCCTGCTATCTAAATGTGTCCCTGAATTAAAATACGTCCTGTAACGTTGTGGAATGTATGACGCATAAATGCCATTGTGTGTATGTCGCCACGCCATTAATAGGGAAATTGTGTGTATACACGCCATTAAATATATATATATATATATATATATATATATATATATATCATGCCAACGGCCGTACCATGCTGAATATACCGGTTCTCGTTAGATCACCGAAGTTAAGCATCATTGGGCGCGGTCAGTACTTGGGTGGGTGACCACCTGGGAACACTGCGTGCCGTTGGCAAATTTGGGACCTGAATGGCCGAGTGTCTAGCGCTCTGGCGCTCGGTGCCACAGGTTTCGGGTTCGAATCCCGGCGGTGCCATGGATGTTTGTAGTGGTTCGGAATCCACTTTAAGCCGTAGGTCCTGGTCTTCTATGACTGTAAGAGCGTCACGGAGCAAAAGTCAGGCTTCTACCTACGGGTGCTCCATCACAACAGAAGCTGCTTCCTTCCCCTGCAATCATGAGTCCATATGGGCTCGTGGGCTTGGCCAGCCAAGTGGGATAAGAAACAACAACAACAACATATATATATGCCAAAGCTATTCTAAGTTGCCAAAGATCTATACTCCCTGGATCCTTTATATAATTGATCTGTACATACATTTCATATGGATTTTTATTTAATTTATCTCTACATGCATTTCATACGAGTACCGTAATTACTTTTAATAACTTAGTAGAAAGAAAAGCAATGTAGTGACTTTTAAAATTTACTACAAAAATTTTCATGCACTTTTTTCAATGACGTATTATAAAATTATCAAAAAAAGGTCATTTTAGTTTTCCAACTTCCCTAATGGTTCTTTGTCGTCATCGCAGCATTAAATCGGTTTTATCATTTTCTTTAAGTAAAATAAAAGTACTAGCTTAAATGTAAAAAGTATAGCTCCAATGCATATTTTGAATTCGATCAAATATGTTGAATAAATGTAAAGATAACTGAATCACTGAAAAAAAAAGTTCACTTCCTTTTCTTTCAGTTTTTTTTCCTTGCATTTAGGTCTCCCTTTTCAATGTATCCACTTCAAATAAAAATTCTGCTTGATAAAAAGGAATATTGATAAATGTACAATTGAAAAAAAAAAATTGAAAAAAAAAACTACAATCGTTATAAAAAAAGGCAAAAAATGTCTTTCGTTTTTAAAACATTTCCTGTTCTAATATATTTTTTTTATACTACAGATTGATTTCGTTCAGCTTTAGTAATAAAATTAATTGGAAAAGAATTTTAGTACTTTTAGACTCATTTTAATAAGACGAAAAAATTATTTTATTGATGTTTTATTGGATTTCATTAAAAACTTTTTTTTTATTAAAACAGAAAATTTTTAGTATATCTTCAATTATATGATTCAAGAAACAACTTCTAAAATTTGAATCCAATACTTTTAAGGAATTTTAGTGAAGCAATTTTGTAATTTTATTTAAAATTTATTTATCCTTTTTTAAAATTTGAATTACTCTCATCTCAAACAAATTAATTTCATTTTACTTTTTTGTTTACATTATAATAAACCAATATTTCATGATTTGAAATTTTCTCTATTTTTTAATTATTTCTTATGAATAAGAATGTGTTTATAATATTTTCACCAAAACTAGAATATTTTTATAAAGTTATGGTACTGAAATAATAAAAAGTTTTAAAATTAAATTATATTTATAAAATTGATAAGACAATAAAAATATCCAAAATAATTAACTTGAATGCTTTTTTATGAATTGTCTACATCCACATCAGCCGAAATCTAATATTTTATTAATAATAAAAATCTAATGAAATATTTAAAAAATTTATTGTAATTATATATTTGTTGTAATAGTATTTTTATTTATTTGACTACCTTCAGCGTTTATATAATTTTGCGAAATATTTTCCTATTTCTATATTTGTGACAAAATTATAGACCGGGCAAAAAATTTCTTTACATTCAGAACATGTAAAACTTCTTCACATTTCTCTTCAGTTTGACATATTGTTGTCTGTATTTGAAACTTCGTTTTGTACAGAGAATTGATATTATTTTAATGACAAATGGGGCTTCCTGTTTTCCTATTATATATTTATAGGTATAGTCATAAGGGGAAACATTAAATAGCTAGTATTGCAAGTTTATCATATAAACATTTATTGACGACTACTATGAAAATCAAGTTGATTTTATTTCTATTTATTTTGGTATTAAAACAATTTGAGCTGTATTATCAAATTACATTGAACGCTAATCAATCGTATTTTATCCCAGCCTTACTGTCCAAATACTCGAAGGCAACACATTCTTTAGAGGAACTTAAATTAATTGGCTCACGAAACAAAACTCATTTAAAAGGGACATCGCTGTTTTATTGTTTCTTGCACAGACGGATCCCCGCAAAGCCCACCCAAAGCTCGTGTTAATCAGTCTTGCCGACAGAGCGACTGTCACCATTAACGTCAGTCGATTCCAGAGATTACTTGAAGGCTTATGTATTCTGCCAGTGATTCAATTCTCTCCATGACAGAATCTGGTGCTGTCCATCCCGCGACCCTGAAGCCCTGTAGTAATTTTCAGATTGATTCTAATTGCTTTGGCAATAGACCTTTTCATCAATCACTTTGTGGAAATGGCACCTAAATTGATGTTTACTACTTAACTAACGGTGTCTAGCTTAATTAATTATTTACGATGCATTTATCAATGCATTAAAGTGGCTTAACTAATTAGTCACAATGTGTAGGAATAATAAAACTTTAGAATAGCTGATTAATATGAATTTATATTTTTAATTGAAAAAAATATTGATGTGTATATTAAATATGTATTTGATGAGGATTATTAATATTATATTAAATTTTCATATTTTAGCATATTTTAACTACTTATAATTATTTGAATAGAATTAATTCTGTTCAGTTGTTATATTAATTGTGCACAGTTTTCAACTTCTAAAATGAATATTTCTACGAATAATATTTTTATTAGTGTCATTAACTGAAAAAATCGTGCTCAAAACGTCAAAGTTTCCCTGGATCTTTAATTTATTTTATCACTAAACACATTTCATACTGGTAAATTAATTTTTTAAAACTTATTAGAAAGAAAAGCATAGTGTGTGATTTTTAAAAGTTACTACAACAATTTTCATGTTCTTCACTCAATGACGTATTATAAAATTAAAAAAAGATGTCAATTTTGTACTCAAACTTCCCTAATGGGTCTTTGTCCCCGTCACAGTATTATATCGGTTTTTTTTTTTTTAAAGTAAAAGGAAATAAATTGGCGTAAATGTAAAAAGGCACAGGTCCAATGCATATTTTTAACTCGATCAAATATGCTGCACAAATGTAAAAATAACTTAATCACTAAAAAAAAAAAAAAAAAACACTTCTTCCTTTAAATTTTTTTCCTTCTAGCTAGGTTTCCGTTTTCAATTTTTTCACTTCAACATAAAAGTTCTGCCTGAGAAAAAGAAATATTGATAAATGTATACTCTTAAAAATATAAATGAATTGGATAAAAAACTATAATCATCATAAAAAAGGGATTTTTTTAAGCGTTCCTGTTCTAATATATTTTTTTATTCTACAGATTGATTTCATTTAGAATTTAGAATAAAAATTAATTGGAAAAGAATTTTAATAGTTTTAGAGTCATTCTAATAAGACGAAAAAAGTATTGTATTCTAGTTTTATTGAATTTCATTAAAATCCTTATTTTTAATGGCATAAGAAAATTTTAAAAAAATATCTTCAATAATAATATGATTGAAAAAATAACTTTCAGAATTTGAATCCAATACTTTTAAAGAATTTAAATCCGACAATTTTTTTCTTTTACAATTCATTCATACTTTTTTTTTAAAAATTTAAATTACTTTTATGTGAAATCGAAGCATTTTTATTTCACTACCTCGTTTAGATTATAATAAAACCTTTTTCATTAGTTGTAATTTTCTTTATTTTGTTATTTCTTTCATTTAAGTAAGAAAGTATTTATGATATTTTCATCAAAACTAGAATATTTTTATAAAGTTATGGCATAAAAATAATTAAAATCCACAGAATTAAAATAGATTTTTTAAATTTATATGACAATAAAAATTGAAAAAAGAATTAGCTCGATTAATTGTTTATAATACGGCCTGATGTCTGAGGATCGGTGCCACAGGTTTCAGTTTTAAGTTCTGGTGGTGTCCTTTCTGTGCCATAGATGTTCGTAGTGATTCGCAATCCACCTTAAAACGTTGCTTCCAGTCTAATATGAGTGCAAAGCGTTGGGCGTAAAACACTAACCTGTAAAAAGTAACCATTTCCTGTCTCGAAATTTGTCAGTAGGCGGACGGCATTGCCCTTTTATTGGCTGTAGTTCTAAGTAGTTAGCTTACTTGTAATTTTTCAGCGTCCACATCAGCAACAACTACCATGTTATTAATATTAAAAACCAAATGAAATATTTAAAAAAATTGCTACAAAAGAATAAAAGACACATATAGCAACGTTTCATTTAGCCTTTTAATTTTTAAATTATTTCTATCTTTCCACTTAAATTCTATTCTGTTTTTGAACTTCATTGTATATTTAATGTTTTATTTTATGATTTTGAAACGGCGAGAACATAACGATTACTATTATTTCAAAAAAGAAATACTGTACTGAAATTTACAGAAAAGTTGAGTTATATACTTATAATACTTCCTCCTATTCCTACTACTTCAATATTTCATTCGAACTTACTTTTATTCCTAATTATTAATTTGGAATAGAATAATTTTGTTATAATATTTAACTATTTATGTGTAAAATATATCTTTTGTAAGCTTTAAAAGCAATTCCAACACAGAGAAAAAGTATTTGTTTAGGCTTTAGTTTAATGATTTTCAAACTAGTTAAATTTTAAAAATTTTATATAATTGTAAATATTCCTACCAATTGAAAAATGTAAGGTTTCATTGATAGAATACATGTATATTCAGTTAAATAAATTGTTTCTAGTTGTAAGAATTTAAATGCAGTACACTTTGAGTTAAGATGAATATAAAACTTCAAACTTTATTAATAATTAGTTTAATAATTTACTTAACTCTACAAACGTTTTTTAACATCATGCACATAATAGCGTGCATGATGTTAGAAAAAGTTTAAAGATAAATAAACTGTATTTGATAGTCGATAGTTTGCTGAGAAACCTAGAGGATATGCCAAAAACAAATGAATATTGAACATGAAGTTAAATGTGTGCTTTACAGAAATGTAGATAAAATAAAGAAATTCACATATGACTTGAAAAGCAAATTATTTACACTTTCACTGTCTGTCACATGACAATGTGTAAGTAATTGCTCCGATGAAGAAATGGGTTTTTCCTATAAGGGAACAATTTTTATACCAAATATGATTGAAGATTAGTAAGAAATAAACATGATTATGTGCACCGTATTGATTACTAAGTAATATTTAGGTTTTTTTGATTGAATATTTTGACTACACTCCAGCATGTGAGAATAAATTTATTTTCATTTTTGCCACATTAAGCACTAGAGCAGGATGAGTAAAAATGAAACAACTTAATGAAAATAAATACCGTTATTTTTGTATAATATTTTATCACTAACAAACATTTAATATAAATGAAATATTACAAGTTGTTTACAATGATATTATTACTGCAAACAATATTTTTAAACATTTTATTTGTGGGTCACCTGGGTATTGCTATCATAACTAATATCACTCGGATACTCGTCTGATGAATATGGGATTGCAAAGGATTTAAAAAAAATTAACTTTTGTAACAAAAAAATAAATTTGACGGTTTCTTTTTAATAGATCTAAACTTATGTATGTGTACCAAATATAAAGAAATCTTTAATCTGTTTATTATTTTGTCAATATTATAGAAACGCGAAAATATTTCGCAAAGACTTTTAACGCATGATAACCAAATAGTTAATGCGTTATATATATCCGTTTTAAATACAAACCAATTTACAGCTATTAAAGCTTTTATAAGCATTTTTGAATTTGAATTAATCAATTATTCTTTTACTCAAGTAATATTAAAAAACGCATATCAATTTTATTAATTCATATAATCCAGTTACACGCACTGTACATTTTTAATGAATTTATCATGTGGGTATTTAAATAAATTTCCTTTTCTGGTAAAATTGTGTATACGGAAGTTCTATTGCCTCAGCACCAATAGTATTTGTAAGCAATATCTGCAATACCCTCCCATCGTAATACACGTCAAAGAAATTTACAGTTAGGCAGCATAAGATACAAAATATATATCTTTTTACCATACTTCCCGAGTCAAAATTTAATTAAAAGCAGATACTAAACCTGGTTAGTACCATACAAATCATTCTTCAGCGCGTGTAATTGCCCAGTTGTATACAAACTCCGCATAAAAACTGTACAGTACCGGAATAAACTGCACAGATAAGCGAAGCAGATTATTGAAAAAAAACAACATGAAAAAGGTCGATCCGTTCTTAAGTAAGAACTAACAATTTGTTTTGTTATTCGCTCAGGAAAGGTTGCAGCAGAAAAGTAGAAAAAATGCCATTTTTTTGAGGACCTGTTTATATGTTTCTTGAAATTCCGTTTGCTAATGCTCTTCTCCTTTTTGATCTCGGTAATTCTATTCCTGTCGTAATTTATCTTGTTTGTTTTACCAAGGCTCTTCATAACTATATTATAATTTTCTGTATTTTATGGTGTCGAAACGCTCCTTTTGTAAAATATATATTAAGTTGATTTAAGTAAGATTAGTTAAGTTAATTATTTATTTATTTAGTAAGATTTAAAGTGGCTGAGATGGAAATGTTGACAAAAATATTTAACAATTGACAGCAGATAAGAATTCTGTTAACTGAAGTTATTCAATTATTAGCTACTGAAGGTATTCAATGTTTTTATTTATATAAGCATGTGTAAATATATGATTTTTGAGATTTTTGGGCAGTACTATGCTTCATATGCTTGACTGTAACCATATTTTACATATAAATCAAGGCCTCTCTTGGCACGCAATGTTCAGCAATTCTACTTCGAAATCTAACTTGTATTACAACTTTGGCCTGACCGTTCTGCTTATTTGTCCCACATAGAACATTTCTGGTCAACGATTGGATTATTGTATAAAAATGAACTCCACCGCTGATATGGCAGATGTACTTTTACAACGGGTAGATGTAACATGGATCAGAATTGTAAAGAAACACTTTCCAAGTTCCTTTCCTTTAATGCTTACGTATGCGATTATTGGCAACAGTGAAGATAGCACAAATCATGAATTTTTTCTCGGTTACCAATTCTAGGGGGAGAGCTGTATTTTATCCAGGTTTCCTTTGCCGTGCTTAAATGATAACTCACGTTACCTTAATCACGTTGCTCTAGGTATCTCTTGTTTAACTTGGTGTTGCATTTCACACGCCCAGCTACAGATTTCCTCTAGTTTATTGAAGTTGTCGAATGCTTCTTACGATCCCTCTCACATCAAATCTTTGGACAAGAAACATAAATTCATTAATTTCATTTAATGAATTTATATGAATTTAGATTTCAGATAATGAATCAAAATTCATTTCAGTGAAATAATACATTTTCATTTTCATTTCTGAATTCATTTCAATGTATTCAGAGTTTAGTTTGAATTCTGTATATGTGTAATAAATTTGCATAATCTTTGAATCCTTTATGACAATGACAACATCCATTGGAATCAGTAAAGTAATAAAATAAATGGAGATTTAGATATAAACAAATTTTATTAATTTATCTCAAGTACTGATCAGTTTAATATTATATGTTGCATTATTTAATTTGTGGTATTTACGTATTTAGAGATATAAGGAAAGGAAAAAATAAATTAGATTAACTATGGAGATATGAAAGTAAAACTTTTTACTAAGCCAATAAGAAGGAAGAAGAAAAGAAATATTTCCATCATAAAAAGTTTCACGATACATAAAAACATTTTTACAGCCAAAGAAAATGAAGCAGAAATAAGAAAACGAAATCTTTTGAGATGTTATCCTTCGTTTCCCAAGATGTGGAATAACTTGATTTATGTTGTTTGTTGTTGTTTCTTATCCCACTTGGCTGGCCAAGCCCACAAGCCCATATAGACTCATGATTGAAGGGGAAGGAAGCAGCTTCTGTTGTGATGGAGCACCCGTAGGTAGAAGCCTGACTTTTGCTCCGTGACGCTCTTACAGTCATAGAAGACCGGGACCTACGGCTTAAAGTGGATTCCGAACCACTACAAACATCCATGGCACCGCCGGGATTCGAACCCGAAACCTGTGGCACCGAGCGCTAGACACTCGGCCATTCAGGTCCCAAATTTGCCAACGGCACGCAGTGTTCCCAGGTGGTCACCCACCCAAGTACTGACCGCGCCCAATGATGCTTAACTTCTGTGATCTAACGAGAACCGGTGTATTCAGCATGGTACGGCCGTTGTCACTTGATTTATTGTTATAAGAATATTTCTTCTGAAAGAATTTTTTGGGGATATATATTTCGGTTAATGATTTAGTAAAAGGAATAGCTTAAAAAACTAATTATTTATAAGCAAAAATTGCAAAATAATAACTAAAAAAGTAATCGCATTTTTTTAAATTAATATCCGAATTTCTAAATTGTTTTATAAGAGTATTTACAGCTGTTAAACTGTGCAAAAAAAATGTAATTTAGGCAAATTATAGGGAATAAAAAGTAATTCGAGGATAATACTAGAAATAATGCCATTTTCCTTTCGTTAAAGAAAGAAAAACAACCTTGCAGAATAAATGAATTGAATTTGTTTTTGGCCATAAGAACAATTAATCCAAAAAAGAAAGTAGTTGAAGATGCGATCTTACAAAGCAAACATAATATAACTTTTTATTTCCTTAAAATTATTTTTGAATATATTTTTTAGGCAGCGTTTCTTAACATAAATTTGACATTATTTATTTCTTGAAATAAAATTGACCTTATGTATTGTATAAAATTAAGTGACTTTATGTATTGCGTAAAATAAAAATTACCAATATTTATTGCTTAAAAAATTGACATTGCTTACTGCTTAAAATAAAATTGAAGATTATTTTAAATTTACATTATTATTTTATTCATTATTTATTAAAACCTCTCATTATTATCATTATTTTTGTGAATTTCATACATCTCGAATATAGGCTCTACTTACTTCAAATTTATTTTTAAATATGTATCTAAAATGTAAATTATTAAATTTGTGTTTATCTTTTGCAAAGTAAAGTAATAGACTTTTCCAAAACTATTTTACTCAAGAAAATAACAACTAAGTAAGTTGGTGTTGTAACTAAAATTCCAAATCTATATATCTGACTTACGGCTGGGTCTTTCTGCCTATCACTGCTTCGCAGTTACTACTGTATTTAAAAAATAAGACAAAGTTTCAATTTAAAATTCCCGGGGCTTATGGAATTTCAGTTTTCCTTTTCCTTCTAAGGTTGCTGGCACTATCCTTGACATCTGCGTGAAATTTGACTTCAAAATATTCATTACTGTTTGAGTTACGCTTGGTTTTGTGAGATGTTAAAATTGATTTTGGCGATTTTTGAAATGTCTGAATTAATTGAGCAAAGAACTTGCATTCAATTTTGTTTGCGGAAATTTATAGAATGTTGCAGAAGGCATTCGGTGAGCATTCCTATATCGGAAAGAAATGTTTAGCAGTGGTATAAACAGTTCAAATAAGGCGGAGAACGCGTTGAAGACGAAGAGCCCTCTGGTTGACATAAACCTCAACCGACGAAGCTCACGTCCAAAAAATTAAAGATTTGGTTATTTACAATTAGAGATTTACAATTAGAGGCCTTGCTGATTAAGTTGGAATTTCGAAAGGATAGGACAATTCCAGTTTGGGCTTCAGACGATCTCGATCTTCGGTACTAATCTGGTTTGGTAGCGAAAACACTGCACACACTGCATTGATTCTTCGTGACATTTTCGCCAAAAAGGAATCCCATATCATTTCACAACCATCGTGTTCACACCGTGCGACTTCTGGATATTCCCTATACTCAAATGATTATTCCGGAGGCACCTTGTGAGTCGATTGAAGCGATTCAACATAAATCGGAGCGCGCTTTGAAGGCCATCCCTGTCGTTGACATTTTATATGCATTGAGAATTGGAAAAAAAAAAGTTGTCATAAGTACATTGTGTCCAGAGGGGATTACTTTGACGGCGATGAAATAAATATGGAAGAATAAATAAAGAGTTTTGGAAAAAAAATAATAGGTCTTACTTTTTGGGCATAGTAGTATCCAACTTACGGCTGGATATTTATGGCCGTCACTGTTTCGCAGTTATGTCGTTTCAAAGTTAGAGGTTTAGAAATTGCCAGTCTGAAACACCTGTTCATGCACAAAAATATATAAGACTTAGACATTATTTCTATCAGCTTTTATTGAGAAGTTATATTTCAAAGGATTATTTTATTTATCTTAACTCTTTATTAATTGAGAGGATTTTTTTTTTAAATTTTTAAATATTCGTTAAAATTGCACAATAAACGTTATGTTTAAAAAAAACAAAATCTGGTAAAAATGATAACCATGACATACTTTGTAAAATAAACGCAAAACACGGTCATGTATTACAACATGTTTATTAATTTCATTATTTCAATATATATCTTAAAGCCAACTATAGAAAATATAGAAAATATTTTTTTAATATTTTTTTTTTTTTTTTATTCCAGCATTTTTTTTTTTTTTTTAAATGAAATATAAGAAAATTTAGTAATAAAACCCATTAATATTTACTTTTAAAATATATATTATGTTTCTCTACAAAAAGATAAATAAAAATTTTAACTAAATAGCGCTGTTTTCCAAGCAAATGAAACTTATATATGAAATTTATATAATAAAATTTAAATATTTTTTTTCAAATGTTGAATGTAATGATAATATATATACGGAATTATTTTTTTATGCTTGTTGTTTTTAATGAATAATTTAGCAGTTTTATTATTTTAATTTTATATTATCCTTACAACGGAAACGTAATTTATAATATTTATTAAAATATGGCTAGTTAAGATATTAACTGGTCAATTTAGAAATGGTATCAGTTAAACATATAAGCGTAAAAATACCACATTAAGGGAAGAATAAAAAAAAATTGTTATTAATTATTTGTTGATAATTACAATTTTAATAATTACAATAAATTATTGACAACAATCTACTTTGCGTACCTAATTTAGAATTTTTTTACTACTTAAACTATCGATTAACATGCAAATGTGAAGTAACTTTACGGAAAAAAACAATAATAAATTAGCTAATAATTAAGAATTACTAAATACTAGATATTTTTGGGTAAAATAAAACATTATATTTTTACAAGAATGCATACTTATAAAAGTTTTTTTCCTTCAAATTCCAGCTCAAATTACACACTAAGCAAAGTATTGAAAAATAAATCATTTACATTAATAAAAGTTCAAACTAATCTAATAGTATTAATCAAAGTTAGCGTTTTTTTTTAACAATAAAGTAATGTTTATTAGACCCAAATTAGTAAAAAACAAACTTTCTTTTTCACCTTAACATTATAATGCGTCTCTTTTTCTGCAAAGGTTATAGAGAAAAAGAAGAACTTCCAATTTCTTTATGCAGTCTGAATTGTTCCCTAAAGTGTAAAATACGGAATAAGTGTAAAATGCACATCCTTTATTTGTCAGTCTAAGGCCAAAGTGCGAATTTTGGGCGACACAAAAACGCCCGTTCACTGTCGGGGAAATTGGTTTCTCGTCCTGTTTCTTCCAGGAAAACAAGCGAACAATATATCGCAGGTAAATGAAACGGTTTTCTGTCCACAAAACAGGATGTGTTTTGTAGAAAAGTATATTGAAGGTGGACTGCTTCAGGTTTTTGTCCGGCAAAGAAAACAGGATTCAACAAAACTTCTGTCCGAATTGAAAATTTTTTTTTCCTTTGAAAAACCTTTGTTGTATTACTACAAAAGTGTTATTTACAATTGAAAAAAAAGATTTTATTAGAAATCAGATGAACAAAAGGTTGTTTACCGGAATGGAATTACAAGTTGATTTGATTTGTCTACACAAAAGATCTTTGGTTAACTTATTATGAACTTTATAAATTTAATAGCGGGTTTGGCAATGTTTCGCTACTGCGAAATTTGATTTATATAATGATATATATATATATATATATATATATATATATATATATATATATATATATATATACTGGTGTCCAAAAGTTAAGCATAATTGATAATTATGTGAATAAAGAAGGAACTGTAAATCAGAATGGCGGGAAATGTGATATGCGAGTGTAAAATGGTTATAAAATAAGAAAGCAAATCAAAACGATAATAATTAATTTTATTATCCAAAGCAGCAGTTTGAAAGAAAACTGAGCATAGCAAGGGTTCACACTTTAAAGAAAAAAATGAAAGAAAACATTAACAAAATACTGATGCTGCAGTTTAATAAGGCGTGTGGTCACCTCTGACAGCCAGGCATGCTGCACAGCGATTTACCATACTTGCTATGAGATGATGAATGAGTTGTGGGCTAAAACGGTTCCAAGCTTCCTGGAGAGCTCTCTTCAGTTCTGTAACGGAGCTTGGTGGGTGCGAAATGGCTGCAGTTTGTCTCCCGAGCATATCCCATACATGCTCGATAGGATTTAAATCAGGGGAGTTCGCAGGCCACGACATGCATTGGATGTTTTCCGTTTCAAGGAAGTCATCAACCAGCACCGATCGGTGACATGGCGCATTATCATCCATGAATATGAAGTCAGGACCGACAGTATCTCGAAACAAGTGAACCTGAGGCTCAAGAACTTCGTCTCTGCATCTTTGACCAGTCACAGACCCCGTATCAAAGAAACGGAGGTCTGTGCGACCGTCCATCATGATGCCTGCCCATACCATTACTCCCCTTGATGGAAAATGATGTCTCTCCGTTATGTTTCTTGGTTCAAAACGTGTTCCACGTTCTCTCCATATCGTTACCCGACGAGAATCACTACTCAGACTAAACCGGGACTCGTCACTGAACATCACATTGGCCCACTCTCCCACACTCCAATGTTGATGTTTCAAACTCCAGTTCAAACGAGCGCGTTTATGCGCAGACGTGAGGGGAATGCAAACTGCTGGTCTTCTGGTATACAGGCCAGCATGATTGAGTCTCCTGTACACAGTTTGTCTCGAAATTCGTATTCCTGTGGCGACCGTGAGCGCCGAACCCAGTGCTCTGACAGTACTGCCCCTCTGACATCGCGCACTTATTACCAGATATCGGTCTTGGCCAGGGGCTGTGACTCTTGGTCGACCTGATACTGGTTGTCGGGTAACATCTCCCGTTCTTTGAAACCTCTGCCACAGTCTTGAGATCACAGATTGGTCCACATTCAAAATTCGAGACACTTCTGTTTGTGATCGTCCGGATTCCAGCATTCCAACAATTCTTCCTTTCGTAAACATGTCCAATTGGCGTCTTTGTGCCGTCATTCACCTTGTTTGATGGTTAACAACGTTCCTTCGCACAGCAGTTGTACGAAACTTGTCTGAACTGCCTATGCTGCGTGAATAGGTTTCTCTGCATTCCGACATGCGCAGGTGTTTCGCGCAGAACGTAGTCGACTGAAAAGTTTTGCATAAACCCAATGTTTCTTCTTCACCCAATTAATATCCGCAAGAAATTTGGAATAATTTTACGAATATTTACTCCATGTTTTTCGCATTTTACAATTTATGCTTAACTTTTGGACACCAGTATATATACATATATCAAGCCAAAATATATTTTAATTTAAGTAAAATTAAATTTAAGTGCAATTTAAATACTGAGATACCATGATATATATTTGTTAAAACTTAATTGGGCAGATGAATTTATATTGTATTGATATTTTTTTTAATTTTTTCTTGTTATACAGCATTTGCATAGCAAAAAGAAATAGAATTGTTGCAGCAAAATTAAAATGCATTAAAATTCAAGCATTTAAAAGTTTTAAAATTTGTAATTTCTAAAAAAATAAAAATTTAGACTAAAACAAATTATAATCTAGAATAAAACTGTACTCGCAATCCTGTTGAAATAAGTACTGACTTCAATGTTCACAGATAAATATTACAAACAGTGTTTTTTATATGTGGTATTATATAAAATATATGAGATTTGAGTAGAGGTAAAGCTTACTAAAATATACATTTTGTATAGGAATGTATGGTTGCCAGGGAAGTGTCAGGGCATTAAAAAAAAGTCGTAAAAATATAAAAAAAACAGATTCACAACATCATTAAAAAGAGTTCATCTGATGCAATGTTTACAATAAATGGTTACAATTTCGACCACCAACATCATACAGAAAAACGAAAGAAGATACAGCAGACCCTAGTATCTTAAAAAAGAAACAAGGAGTTGAAGCAAGTTCACCTCAAAAAAAATACATAAAGATAAAAAAAGCTAGAATAAGCTGTCATCGAACACTTGATCTGATGCAGTAGTACAGGTAGACTATCCATTTCTTGGCAGATGTAGAAAAATGGATGGACAAAAAAAAGTTAGAAAGAAAATGGATGTACCACCTCAGGTGAAATATTAGAAAGGTGGAAAGGATTGGCGATTCGCTGCTGACTCGTACTTTCCGTTAGTCTCTTTCAGCAATTTTTCTTTCTTTCGTTTTGTCTTGAAATGGAAGGTTCCCCTTTTCTCTTGCAAAATGATGGATAGAAGGGAACTTTCGTCATATCGATGCTTCTGTGTGAAAATAAACCTGGGCGAATCGATTTCGAACTTCATCATCGTGATCAGCAGGCAGAAAGATGAAGGAAGAGAGTGGAAGTTAGTTCGAAAAGAAGCATATTATTCATTCCTCCGAATTCTCAGTAACTGAAATTCTTATATTTTATTTTAGAGTTTTGGCCCAAAAGTTTCAACAAGAGAAATTGATATCCTGCTGAAAACTACAGATATAATGTTACATTTAAAACACCATGCTATTGATTTTCAGGTATATTTCAATCTGTTATAATAAGGTGGGATTTATAATTTCAATATTGTGTGTGTGATTTTATTTTATAGTAATTCTTTATGTATGTTGAGGCATGTATTATTCGCACATTAATTCTTTGTAAAATTATAAATTCATGACTTCTGAGCTATGTACTATAAAAGCTAATAGCGACAATTGAAACATTTGAAATATAATGTGTTTGATTTAAAAAAAGTTATACGTATTATTAAAAAGTTATACGTAATGTTATATAGATAAAAGTTAAAAGTTATCGTTAGTAGGCCTCAAGACTCTCATCCGAGAAGAAGTACAGAGCAACCGGCATTGCTGCTGAAAAACGTTTAGCTCATATAGGAAATATATTAAACTAAACCCTGCGTAACAGTTGGCCTACAGACCCCGGGGATGAAGCACATTTCGTGCATGCCGCATGTGCCTATGTATTTTTATTTTCGTTTTAGAAGTGATATCCTTGCACGAATCTATAATACTATGTCTTTAAATGTGCTAAAAACTATGTGTGTGTGGTGTTTATGCGCGTATAAATAAAGATGAGTGTTCTCAAACCTGTGTATTAAGTCTCAACCGAACCACACCCAGTTACTACATAAGGTTGCTCCAACCAACATCACAATAAAATTAAATTTTTTCTTAATTTAATTTATTTTTTTAAATCCATAATATGTTCGCTTTTAAATTCTTAAATTGCTGAATTTTAAGTCATCGTAAAAATAACATTACTTGTGTTCGCCCACGATTAGCGTGTAATAGCAAAATTGGTTTAACGGTAGAAACGCACACTTCGATTACTGTTACTTGTGATAGTCAGTTACAGACGGTTCAAAGCTGCTTTTAAAAAAATTATAATTATTAATGTAGAATTTATTTCATATATTTTTCCTTTTAATATCTTGTAATCTAAAATTTTTCAATTGTAATTTTTTTTCAACCCTTAACTTTCTTAACTGGTGAAAGGTTACATGGTCCTTGGTCCTTGGTGAGGAGTGTTGAAGTAAAATATAGGGCAACGAAAACAACAATAATTATGTATAATATTTTATTAACATTTATTATTCTAAAATATTTGTATTTATATACAGGAATTTCACATTCTTAGTGAAATGTTTGTTGTTGTAAGTTCGTTTTGCTTAAGAACTGATTTTTTCCATAGACTTGTCTTTATAAATTACATTAAATATTTCATGTAACCAGACTTAACCATCAAATAAAGTATGAAGCGTATTTTTATCATTAAACGAGCGATTGATGTTTTCTTATTTGTAAACTTAATTAAAAGTTCAACAAAACTGGCGTGAATTAAGGTTTCCTGAATAAAATATAAGAAGTTATAAAAAGCATTTCTTGCTTGCTTAATTTACTGAAGTAAATTAACTAAAACGACATTCTGAACTTGTTTACTCGAAAATTTTGCTATTTAAAAAATGCATTATCCCAAAATTTGAGTCTCAGTAATTAGATTTCTCCTTAAAGAGAAAAATAGATTATTTGAAAGACGCATTGTATCCTTAAAAACTGAAAGTAGAATTTTTTTTTAATTTTGGAAAACAACCAGATTTTTCCTTAATCACTCTAATCTTATTATTCCTTTACTATTCATTCATTGTTTATCAAAATATTCCCTTTCAGCATTGCATAATTTTATGTTGCCTTTTGCAATATTAATTTAATAGTAAATTTTTAAAATGCGTCTTACAGAAAAGTTCATGTAAGATCAATTTGCATTTTTTATTCTAATCCGATAAAAGAAGACTGATTTTAATATTTAGTATTTCGTAATAATGGATAACAATTTTTTAATCATAGAGAACTTTATAAATAAACAAAATAATGTATTTTATAATGCTGCTATTCCCTTAATCTTTTGTTATAAATTTTAAAATAAATAGTTATAGTAACAAACATATTTAAAATGTAAATTATCATTTTCATAATGAATATTAATTTTTTACTCGTTGCCAATACATGTATATTGAAAATCTCAAAAGTAATTAGCCTTTTAAGTCTAACATTGTCAATAATAATAATCATAACATCTCTTTAATGAATTATAAATTTGCAAATTATTTTTACAAAATATTTTAGATCACTTAAAAAATTTTCTTTTCTTTACAAAGTTTCGTGGTCAAATAGATGGTCTTCTAAACTGAAAGTTTGCATGTTTAGGCCGAGTTTGATCAGGATAAATTCTTAAAACAGATAGTTCTTCCATTAGACGATTGGTGGTAGAAGATTCAACCCCTTCACAGATACCAACAATGTCTTTTAAAATTAGGATGATCATAGCATAATCTAAAGACACAAATTTTATTGACTGCATGCTCAAGAGAAAAACATTTTATAAAATAGCCTTTTAACATTGCATTGTTGTGTAGTAGTAAATGTATTTCTGTTTATTGTTATTTCTAGAGTTGTTCAGTGCTTCTGTACTTTGAGTTTAATCCAATTGAGTTGAATAGATTTCGATCTTCCTTGTCTGCTTTAATAAAAAAATAGTAATCTATTATATGATAAATTATTTTGACCGTTTTATCCTCTACCTATATTAAGAAATGTAGTAAAGATTATGATAGTCAACTGGATCCTGCTAATATAATTGAACAAATTTTAATATATTATATATTTCTTTAGTTTAAGGTGCTGCTCGGCAGATTTTACTGATATTTAACGAAGGTACAAGAGTTCATGAAGTAAACCCATCTCTCAAACGATTTTATCTTTGGAATGGCATTAAAAAGTTTTCATGAAAGTATTCATCAAGGATATTCAGCTGCTCATCGGTTTTGCATGATGTAGGAGAAAGAAATATACCTGATAAAAATGAAGAAATGATAGATCTAATAAACTGTATGAAGCGAACCCTTTTGTAGAAGGCCTTATTAAAAATGTATATCCAGATATAAATTTAAACAAGAGGACAGATTAAAAAACAAGAGGAATCATGGATATCAGAGTAAAATATTTTGTGTACTAATAGTAATATGGTGACTCATGTTAATATTTTCAAGTGCAAGTTTGAAGCTGATGAAATCGTTTATACATTCAATAATACTACGATTAACTAAGATGACGCAAAAAACTGTACTGTTAAATTTATAAATTCAATAAGTATTTCAGGACACCATCACCTATAAATAAATTTTAAATGGATATTCCTTTAGTTTTAATAATTAATTTAAATGCACCTAAACTTTGTAATGAAACAAAATTATTAGGAATGTTATAAAAGCTAATTTTTTTAAGAATGTTATAAAAGCTACAAGATTAATTGGATCAGGAAAGAGAAAGAATGTATTCCATAAATAAAAAAAGATTTCACATTTGAATACAAATGCACTCAATATATTGCAGGTATTTCTATTTCTTTCAAAATAATGGATACAGAGCTCAAGGACAAACTATGAACAGAAGTAAATGAGATTATCTAACACACATTGTCTTGAATGTAGCATTTATCATCTTACATATAACATGTATCATTGATTACATGCAAATGGATATAATGAATATGCATGTGCTACTGAAATGCAGACAGATTAAGTAGCTTACAGAAAATCAATAAACTATTCATAAAATGATACATGTATATATAAAAACGCTTATTATATATATATAATACACTTACTTTGTTAACAGAACTTTTTGAAATTCATTTAAATATAACTTTTTTTGAAAACCTTATGTCGTAGGAGAAAGAAACATTATAAGACACACATATTTATAAAGGGCTTTCTGCAATATAGTAAAAAAAAAAGTAGGAATTGATTTTAAAAAAATTTGTTTTTATATTACTTGTTATTTATTCTATTGTCAACCACTGAACCTATTAATTTAATTCCATTTTGGTAAATTTAATTATTACTTGCGGAAAGTCTTATGATGAATTAATGCGCCAAGAAGTTTAATTGTCCGTTTAATTATCTTTTATTTTCAATGCTTTTCTGTATAAAGAGTTTCTCTTTTCATGTTTAGATATTTGTTTTGAAGTTCTGTTTGAAGCCTTTATATCACCTTAATTAATTTATGAAATGAAAAACGCAATTTTTTAAATTTTCTTTTAAAAGCTTTGTCACAAAAGTCCACTCTGAAATGATGTAGATTGAATGTTAATAATATTTAATAAATGAATAATCTCTTTAAAATTCGCTGTGGAAATATGTGATTCGAGGAGGTAAGTGCTGATGTTGTTTTAAAATCGATATACAAACATTAATGTTATTTTAATTTAATTTTTGTTCTATTGTACGACTTCGTGTTACTTGGGCTAATGGGTAATATATGCTGATGAAGTGCGAAACTTCCGTATTGTCTTCAAAATGTTCCCATTTTGAGTTCCAATGCCATATTATTTAAAACATCACGAAAAATAAATTTTATTATAAATTAATATGATTTACAAAACTTTCTTTCAAAGCAATATATTTGATTTCAAAATAAATGGAGATGTTGCTACAAAATGTTGTATAAGATGGAAGCCTTGCTTTCGAGATATATTCTTTTTATTTTTCTTCTTTTCTCTACAACTTTGAGTCTGCAGAGTTAGAGAACAGACAATCTTATATGTTTCTATTCCGTATTCTTGCAAACTAAATTGTAACTCTAATGGTGATTACATTAGTTCTTTAGACATAAATCAGAAAAGCTGAGTGCAGAAAAGTGCTTCAATATGGACTTTAAAAATAACAACAGCAATCAGAAATTAAATTTGAGGAGTCATAATTAAAGTAGGAAGAATAATATATTCAGTACGATGCCTACTTTAACATAAAATCTGAATACCAAATATTTTTCCAATCTAGCCTAAAGAATACGCCTTTTAGTATTTTCCTCTATAAATAATTCATATGAGTAAGGAAAATTCTATAAAACAAATTATATTTTAATCAACGCCTTTATAATTCATTTCAATAAAAAAAAATATGAATATTATTTTTCCTTCTTGAATGCAGGAACAAATTTAGTAAACCTAAAAATATGTCCTTGATTTATTTCTTGGCTTAATGATTACAATTTTCTCTGTTAGCAATGTATGATGTATAAATTTACGTGGAAATAAACCACTGGGGGAAATGAGATGATATTATGGAAAGTTTCAATTATAATACACTGCGGGAAAAAAGTAGAAGGGCATTAGATTATTTTTGATAAATGAATAATGACGCATTTTTTAAACAATTAATTTATTCACAAAGTTTTTACATGCTGATACCTGTATCTAGACAAAGCAAAAAAGTACACAATTAAAAAAAAAGTATACTTAATAAAAAAATTGGTTTTGACGATCTCATGATCAGTGAAAAAAAGTAGAAGGACACTTCTAAAAAAGAGGTGTACTATATAAATTAATATGGAATTCTTTTCCCGTTGGCTCGAATTACTTCGAAGATCCTATTTGGCATCGAACTGTATAAAGATTGAATTCATGTTTGACAGAAATTGCCCCATACAAAGTTTAATGATTTCTGCAGCTCAGCTACAGATTCAACCTGCTTTCCACCCTCTTAAACACGACGTACAATCATTGCCCATATGTTCTCTACAATGTTGAGATCAGGACTTTTAGCAGGCCAATGTAAAAGTCGAACATTGTTTGCTGCAAACCAATCTTTAACACCATTTGCAGTGTGAATTGATGCTCCATCTTGCTGAAAAATCCAGTCATCTCCTCCTAACTCAGTGCCATATGGGAGAAGATCTGAGTTTAGAGTCTGGATGTAATCTGTATGGTTCTGTCTACCATTTAGAAAGACTAAACTTGTCCTGCCTCCATAGCCAACTGCTAACCATACCATTAAACCACCTCCTCCCATCTGTCGAGTAGAATAACTTTCTTCTTCAATACCAAGACAGTGCCAATAGTACTGATAACCATCTGGACCATCCAAATTGAATTTTTTCTCATCGGAAAATATAACTGAGGTCCATTCTGAGCTCCAGGACATGTGGTCTTTAGCGCACTGCAGTCGGTTCTTCATGTGTCCTTCATTCCACTTCGGATGGTGCGTCCGTTTTTTGAAGACGAACTTTTTGAGCTTTTTTTTTTTTTTTATGTAGTTATAGACAGTTCTTTTGGTTACATGTGTAATTCTTGATTGAAATTGAGCCTTGCCGACACTTCCACCAGTCTTTTTGAGTTCACGAATGATTTTTCATTGATCACGTTGGGTGAGTTTTTTTGGTCTTCCTGTCTTCTTTCTTCTTCTGTCACTTTCAGGGTTTCTTATGAAGTTCAAAACAGTATTAGGACTGATTCGCAGCTACCGTGCAATCTCTCTCACACCTTTGCCTTCATTTTTATAGGCAACTATTTGGCCCATCTGAAACTTACTTAAGGGTATTCCTCTGGGCATCCTAAAACCAACAAAAACTATGAATTTCTAGCTAAATATTGTATTCTTGTTAAAAAGGAATTAAAAGAGAAAAAAACACTTACCAATAAACTTTCCAACAGCTTCTAAATAGATTTTTTGGACGTGTCCTTCTACTTTTTTCACACATCCAAAGTTACTAAGTATTGCATTCCTAAGTTAAAATAGGGCTAAGTAAAAAAATCTCATTTAACTTTCACTTAACGTAAATTAAAACTGTAACAAAACGACTCTCTATAAAAATAGGTCAAAAGCAGTAAAATAAAAGCATATTGTACAAAAAAATGACTGTCCTTCTACTTTTTTCACACAGTGTAAACATGACGCAGATATAAATTTATTTTAATCAAATTCTAATGAAAATAATTGAAAATAGTATTGAAATGCAGTTTGTGTAATCAAACATTTACCATTTTTATAAACAGACATGTTATTTTTGTTAATCAAAATAATTTTGACTATGTAAAACACAATCAAGAATATATAATTGTAGAATTATTAATGCGGCCTGATGTCCGAGTAACTAGCACTCGGTGTCGTCCCAGGTTTCTTATTCAAGTCTCGACGTAGCAATAGATGTTCGAAATCCACTCTAAACCCTAGGTCCCAGTTTAATAAGTCTGTAGGGCGTAGGACTGACAAACCTACACCATAAAATAAGACATGTTCGTTTCGGAAGCTGACAGCAACGGTCCAAAAAGGACTGCAGTGCCAGGGAGTTAGTTAATTAGTTTTTATTAGAGTTATCAATATGTTTATATATGCTAATTTCTAATTATTCTTCATTTACTCTATAACGCTACTAATTTGTTTTTCATAAAAGGCTGAAATAATAGTACTGAATGTACTGAAATAATAGTTTTTTAATTAAAATGAATAGATTATTGAGTTAACCCATTTCAGTTGATAAATTTAAACTTTCAAGACACGAGAAAAACTTTAGTTTGAACATATGAAAATGTGTTATATGTGTCATTTATTATATCATATGGGCCATTTATATCTTAGCCCATATTTTATGTAAAATATAGACGAATTTGTGCGTTTCTCCATTTAATTTCCTAAATCTGAATCTTGCTAATAATATTTTATGTCACTTTATATAATTTTACTTTTACAAATTTTGACAGCAAGTATCAAATGTTATTTTTTAAACTGCTGTTTTTTTAATAAAACATCATACTTTAAAGGGCTTATATACCAAGAATTCAAAACAATTTTATCGTTTTTACAAAAGAAGAAAAAAACGCATGGAGATCTAGCATTGAAAGGAAGAACTAACTATATTCAATCAAAGTACAAGTGCATCAGTACAATTGCAATGGATGATCTTCCACCGTAATTCGAGCTCATACTCTATACTGCCCTTTAGATGGAAAAAAAAGCTGTATTATGTCTGTTTTGATATTTTTCTCATCACAAATCTGCCTCATACCTGAACGTTTCCAGTCCAAGGAATACTCTTCTGAGAAAATATTTAAATGGTTATGGTTTATATTTGTTTAATGGTTATACACTGAAGTGACAAAAGTCATGGGATACCTCTTAATATCGTGTCGGCCCTCCTTTCGCCCGGCGAAGTGCAGCAACTCGACGTGGCATGGAGTCAACAAGTCGTTGGAAGTCTTCTGCAGGAATATTGAGCCATGCTGTCTCGATAGACGTCCATAATTGTGAAAGCGTTGATGGTGCAGGATTTTGGGCACGAACAGACCTATCGATGATGTCCCATAAATGCTTGATGGGATTCATGTCGGGCGATCTAGATGGCCAGATCATTCGTTGGAATTGTCCAGAATGTTCTTCAAACCAATCGCGAACAGTTGTAGCCCGGTGACATGGCGCATTGTCATCCATAAAAATCCCATCGTTGTTTGGGTACATGAAGTCCATGAATGGCTGCAAGTGATCTCCAAGTAGCTGAACATAAGCATTTCCAGTCAATGTTCGGTCCAGTCGCACCAGAGGACCAAGTCCATGCCATGAAAAAACAGCCCACACCATTACGGAGCCACCACCAGCTTGAACAGTGCCTTGCTGACAGTTTGGGTCCATTGCTTCGTGGGGTCTGCTCCCCACTCGAACCCTACCATCAGCTCTTACCAACTGAAATCGGGACTCATCGGACCAGGCCACGGTTTTCCATTCATCTAGGGACCAACCGATATTCTCACGTGCCCACGAGAGTCGCTGCAAGCGATGTCGTTCTGTCAGTAAAGGCACTCGAGTCGGTCTTCTGCTGGAATAGCCCAAGAAAGCCAGATTTCTCCGCACAGTTCTAACAGACAAGTCCCTTGTACGTCCCACATTGATTTCTGCGGTTATTTGACGCAGTGTTGCTTGTCTGTTAGAATTTACGACTCTTTGCAGGCGTCGCCGGTCTCGGTCGTTAAGTGCAGGCGGTCGACCACTGCGCTGTCCATGATGGGATTTTATGCCCGAAATTTCATACTCTCGGCACACTCTTGACACAGTGGATCTGGGAATGTTGAATACCCTAACGATTTCCGAAATGGCAGGACCCATGCGTCTAGCTCCAACTAACATTCCGCGTTCAAAGTCTGTTAATTCCCGTCTTGCGGTCATCATCACGTCAAAACCTCTTCACATGAATAACTTGAACAGAAATGAAAGCTCTGCGAAAGCACTGCGCATTTATACCTGTTCTATGCTATGCTACTGCCATCTGAAAATTTGCATATTGCTATCCCATGACTTTTGTCACTTCAGTGTATAAGGAAAACAATTTTGTCAGATTTACAAAAGAAAAAAAAGATCTATGAAGATCTAGCATTGAAATTAGCATCGGAATTAATAGATCTAGCATTGAAATTAGCATCGGAATTAATAGATCTAGCATTGAAATTAGCTTTGGAATTAATAGATCTAGCATTGAACTGTTACATTCAATCAAAATGAGTATTGAACAATATTTTAACATAATTTGAGTTCCACATCATACTGACCTATAGATGAAAAAAAACCAACATTTGGACTACCTCTATTTTGATATTTTCTCATCAATCTGCCTCATTCACCTAAGACTGTTAAAGGATTGCGGGGAATGGGACAAAATTTTAATTGAATGGTGTATTTTAGTACCTTTGTTGTTAAAGTTAAACGATGATATAGATATTTGCATAGCTTTAATTATAACAGTTACTATATATTTATATACTGTATATTGTTTCTTATTGTTAAAATGACAGGGAGGATTCAAAATATTTTATAATTTTAACAGTTTTATATGTGTTTATACTGAATATCATTTCTTATAGTCCAAATGACATGGATTATTCGAAGTATTTTATAATTTAAATTTATATATGAGTTTTATATATGCATACATTGTATATCATTTCTTATGGAGAATTCGAAGTACACTAAAGCTGGTAAAAAGTATAACGCATATAAGATTTAAAATGCCTCTCTTAACCAATATTTTTCATATTATAAAACTGAAAATTGTTTAATCATTAAAGTTGCCTTTTAAATTAGAATATGAAAGCAATAAAATGCACTTGATATACACATTTTTATTCTACTGATCACATCATTGTAAGCAATTCTATATATTCCTTAGGGCATTATTTAGAACACAAGTTTCAAGTTATATTCTTTTATTATTTACAATGAAGGCGAGAAAATTGAAAGGAACTAGTAGCAAACAATTCCGGTCTGATACACAAAAGGAAAGTATTAAAAATGATGCTTTTGCAATGTCTAAATTGTTGCTAGACAATTAGAGTTGTCTTTGCATTATGACTCGCTAAAGGAATAGATGGATTTATTATTCTCTAAAGAATAAAAGTTCAAAACACAGAGGGAATAGAAGAATGTAGACTCCTGATTTAAACTATTTAATTCGTAATAATCCTTCCGTTGCATTTTGTTTTATTTTCTGCACTGAAAATCCCATGGTATATTTTTACAAGTATATCACATTCAAATCTTCACATTTCTTGTTATTTTCTGAAGTAAAGATAAAAAATATACTTCTTTCAGCATTATATTTTATAAATTTATGTATCATTTTCTTTTTTTCTTAACACATTCCATCACCTCGGACTATGCAGCCGCCTACAGTTAGGAAGATCAAGATGGAACATTTATAAATCTCCTGTCTACCACGAAGAGCTCAGCGACAGACACTGAAGAGAGAACAATATCTTTCTGAATGACTTTTACGGATAGCTACCCCTAGTATGCGAGTTATATGCGCGATGACATTGAAAACTCCTATTATCCCAACATCCCTAATTATCGATGCGAGATGTTGTATACATATTCTTCACCAAGGCGTTTGACTCCTGGTTCAGTGGCAACGTACACTACTGGTGACCATTAGACTGTCTAAAAACGCGAGGAGAATAGGTGATGTTTGAGATGTTCAGCATGTTATCTTGTTAGTCAGACTACCTTGGGAGAGTTTTCCGGGTTGTATCCCATACTATATTCAATTGAGGAATAGTTTCCCTAAAAGTCCTCCAGGAAAGCACTGCCCTCCTTCTCCAGCGACATGGAGCCAAATCATGGTCCATGGACTTGATCACGCACGGATTCATGGACGTAGTCTAAATGTTGATGTCGGCCAAGTGGGATAAAAAGCAACAAAACAGTCTTCTCGTTTCTGAAAAACAGTGACTATAACAATGATGTAACAGCAATAGTCCTGTACGCTAGCTGCGTACGCTTCCACTGGGCCCGAATCGGGATGATTTATGTATCCATGTTTATATGGGGTGATGAAAATAAATTGTTGGTTAATAGTTTTTCACTAGTTATAAATATAAAAGTAGATATTTTTATTGTGGTCTTTTTCAACATGAAAAGCAGGAATTTAACGAATTCCCCGTTACTTAAAACGTACTTTCGTTCTACCTGGAGGAACAGCTAATACAGTGATTTTACCATCCCATGAACATTTCAAGTGATGTCAGTTTGAAGTTCCTATCTTGTCGAAAGAGATGGGACTTACAAACGTAGTCAGTACCCATCCAAGTCCAACAAACATAATTTTCAGTTCAGCATCCTTTGTTGGGTTTCAAACCAAGCACTTTGGTACTTGAACTCTCCAACTCATCGCACTATTGTCTTGTTCCAAATACATAAAATTAAGATTTTATTTTTCAGAAACTAGAATGATAAATATTTGCTTTCTGAGGATAAAAAGAAAATAATTTTTCATCAGATAAATAGTATTCAATAAATATAAGACTTTTGTAATAATAATCAAAATATTTAATGCAAAACACCACCTTAACAATTATTTAACATTTATTACATCACTGCGAGCAAAATAAAAAAATTTATCTAAATTAAATTATAAATTCAAAATAACGTTATCCTTGTATAGCAAATTTAATAAAACATGCGTTTAAGAAATAGTAATAATAATAAAAAAAAACATTACTTTTTAAATACGCAAAGGAATTTAAAAAATGAATTCGTGTAAATAAATAAAAAATAATTTTGTATGATTTCTTAAACTAGATTTTAAGTTATGTGTACGTTCTAAATGCAAAGAAAATTCTACTCGGTATATAATCTTGTCACTATAGAAACATAAAAATATTTCCCAAAAATTTATAAAAGCATGATTGACAGATAAATTACTACCTTGAATTTATAAGCATTTTAAGAATTTTGCATTTATAAGCATACCAATGTACAACTACTATTAATTTTATAAGCATTTTTGAATTTGAATTTATCAAGCTCTCTTTCGTTGTTACCTATCCCATTTGGAAGATATCTTATCTAGACCAAGCCCTACCTGTCTGGACTCATGGTTGAAGGAAGCAGCTTCTGTTGTGATGGAGCTCCCGTAGGTAGAAGTCTGACTTTTGCACCGTTACACTTTTACAGTCGTATGAGACCGGGACCTACGGCTTAAAGTCGATTCCGAACCACCACAAACATCTATGGCACAGACGGGACTTGAACCCGAGACATATGATACCGAGGGCCAGAGCGCTAGCCACTCGACCATTCAGGCCCAATCTTTCTTTTACTAGTATAATATTAAAAAATAATATCTAACATATTATGTAATCTCTCTATATCTGTACTTATATTTTTTTCAATTCTTATCAAATTTATAAATTCATACAAATCAGTAATAAACACTATATCTTTTTTAAAAAAATATATGAAATAGGTACTTATATAAACTGTCTTTTTTTCCTTAAAGTAGGTTATAAAATATATAAAGGTTGCATACGAAATATTACATATGAATTTATTGCATAAAATATTTAAATGGTACAATACAGTACTATTGCCCCAGTACAAACTCTATTTGCAATCATTATCTGCAATACCCTGCCATCATAATATACGTCAAATAATGTTTAAAGTTAGAAGAGCTCAAGGTAAAAAATATATCTCGTTTTACCATACTTCTCCAGTCAAGATTTAATTAAAAGCAGATACTAAACCGGGTTAGTACCACACAAATCATTCTTCACCGCGTGTAATTGCCCAATTGTATATAAACTCCGCATAGCAACAGTACAGTACCGAAATAAACAACACAGATAGACAAAGTGGGCTATTGAAGAAAAGCAACATAAAAAGGTCAGCCCGTTCTTACGCAGAAACTAACAATTTGTTTTCTTATTCACTCAGAAAGGAATACAGCAGAGAAAAAAAATATCCCTTTTTTGAGAACCTGTTTATATGTTTCTTGAAATTGCGTTTCCTAACGCTCTTATTCTTCTTCTTGATCTTGGTAATTCTATTCCTGTCGTAATTCGTCTTGTTTGTTTTACATCGGCTCTTCATATCCTATTTGAATTTTCTTTATTTTATGGTGGCTAAATGTTTCTCTTATAAAATATACGAATATTTCAGTAATATTTATTTAAACGAGATTTATGTAAAGAAGATTAAATTAGTAAGGTTTATTTAATGCAGTTAATTATTTACTTATTTAGTAAGATTTAAAGTGGTTGCTGTAAAAAAATATTTAACACGTGACAGCAAAAAAAATTCTGTTTATTGAATTAATTTAAATATTAGCACTGCAGGTATTCAATGTTTTAATTACATACGAAGGTGTATAAGTATCTATACATATATAGACACACCTGCGGATATGACATACTATACATGGCATACTATATATACACGACATACTATATACGATATACATATATAGTATGAACCAAATATATATACATATATTTTTGGAAGCAGGACTATACTTTCAATGCTAGCCTATAGCAATGTTTCGTAGAACAATTCAAGACCGCTTTTTCTATGCAATGTTCAAAAACTCTTCTTTGAGCTCTATCTTGCATTGTAACTATGACCTGTTCGTTCTCCTGATCTGTCACTCATATATCGTGTCTGGTCAATGATTGGATAACGGTTGTTATAAAACACCATCTCTGATTCGGCAGATGTACTTTTGCAATGCGCAGAAGCGGCATAAATTTTCATAATCAAGAAACATAACTAAAGTCTCTTTCATTCAATGCCTAGACAAGCAGTTATTGGCAATTGTGCAGATAGCAAAAATCATTGATTTATTCGTGTTTTTCAATTTTAGGGGGACTGTATTTATAATTATTTGTCTCATTAATATGACTAGGATACTACTGATTTCATCTAGTCATATTTATTAATGTGTTTCAAAACACTTTACAATGCATTCCACATCAGATTTCTTTGGAAAAGAAACATAAATTCATTACGCTAATAATTAAAACAATTTTAGTTTGAAATCACTTTTTGTGGAGTAAATTCTTTAAAATTTTTATCCTAATTTTTGTATTGTTTGAATCATTTATGACAATGACAACAGCCGTTGGAACCAATAAAAAAAAATAAATGTAGATTAAGATGTAAATAAATTTTATAAACTTTTCTAAGGTGCTGATCAGTTTAATATTATATATTGCTTTATTTTAATTCTGGTATTTCCGTATTTACAGATATAACGAAAAGAAAAACAAAACTTATCTCTAGAGGATATAAAAATAAAACTTTTTTACTAAGCCAATGAGAGGAAGAAGAAAAGAAATATTTTCATCATAAAAAGTTTCACGATACGTAAAAACACTTTTAAAGCCGCAGAAAACGAAACAGAAATAAGAAAACGAAATCTTTTGAGATGTTATCCTTCTTTTCCCAAGACGTTGAATAACTTGATTTATTGTTAAAAGAATAATTCTTCCTTTGTTGTAAAATAATCCCTTGTTTAGGGATATATATTTCGTTAATGATTTAGTAAAAGGAATAGCTGAGAAACTAATTATTTATAGTTGTTTGTTGTTGTTGTTTCTTATCCCACTTGGCTGGCCAAGCCCACAAGCCCATATGAACTCATGATTGAAGGGGAAGGAAGCAGCTTCTGTTGTGATGGAGCACCCGTAGGTAGCAGCCTGACTTTTGCTCCGTGACGCTCTTACAGTCGTATGAGACCGGGACCTACGGCTTAAAGTCGATTCCGAACCACTACAAACATCTATTCCACAGACGGGACTTGAACCCGAGACATGTGATACCGAGGGCCAGAGCGCTAGCCACTCGACCATTCAGGCACATCCTTTCTTTTACTAGTATAATATTAAAAAATAATATTTAACATATTATGTAAACTCTCTGTATCTGTACTTATATTTTTTTCAATTCTTATCAAATTTATAAATTCATACAAATCAGTAATAAACACTATATCTTTTTAAAAAAAATATATGAAATAGGTATTTGTATAAACTGTCTTTTTTTACTTAAAGTAGGTTATAAAATATATAAAGGTTGCATACAAACTATTACATATGAATTATTGCATATAAAATATTTAAATGGTACAATACAGTACTATTGCCTCAGTACAAACTCAATTTGCAATCATTATCTGCAATACCCTGCCATCATAATATACGTCAAAGAATGTTTAAAGTTAGAAGAGCACAAGGTAAAAAATATATCTCGTTTTACCATACTTCTCCAGTCAAGATTTAATTAAAAGCAGATACTAAACCGGGTTAGTACCATACAAATCATTCTTCACCGCGTGTAATTGCCCAATTGTATATAAACTCCGAATAGCAACAGTACAGTACCGAAATAAACAACACAGATAGGCAAAGTGGGCTATTGAAGAAAAGCAACATAAAAAGGTCAGCCCGTTCTTACGCAGAAACTAACAGTTTGTTTTCTTATTCACTCAGAAAGGAATACAGCAGAGGAAAAAAATATCCCTTTTTTGAGAACCTGTTTATATGTTTCTTGAAATTGCGTTTCCTAACGCTCTTCTTCTTCTTCTTGATCTTGGTAATTCTATTCCTGTCGTAATTCGTCTTGTTTGTTTTACATCGGCTCTTCATATCCCTATTTGAATTTTCTTTATTTTACGGTGGCTAAATGTTTCTCTTATAAAATATGCGAATATTTCAGTAATATTTATTTAAACGAGATTTATGTAAAGAAGATTAAATTAGTAAGGTTTATTTAATGCAGTTAATTATTTACTTATTTAGTAAGATTTAAAGTGGTTGCTGTAAAAAAATATTTAACACGTGACAGCAAAAAAAATTCTGTTTATTGAATTAATTTAAATATTAGCACTGCAGGTATTCAATGTTTTAATTACATACGAAGGTGTATAAGTATCTATACATATATAGACACACCTGCGGATATGACATACTATACATGGCATACTATATATACACGACATACTATATACGATATACATATATAGTATGAACCAAATATATATACATATATTTTTGGAAGCAGGACTATACTTTCAATGCTAGCCTATAGCAATGTTTCGTAGAAATATTCAAGACCGCTTTTTCTATGCAATGTTCAAAAACTCTTCTTTGAGCTCTAGCTTGCATTGTAACTATGACCTGTTCGTTCTCCTGATCTGTCACTCATATATCGTGTCTGGTCAATGATTGGATAATGGTTGTTATAAAACACCATCTCTGATTCGGCAGATGTACTTTTGCAATGCGCGGAAGCGGCATAAATTTTTCATAATCAAGAAACATAACTAAAGTCTCCTTTCATTCAATGCCTAGACAAGCAGTTATTGGCAATTGTGCAGATAGCAAAAATCATTGATTTATTCGTGTTTTTCAATTTTAGGGGGACTGTATTTATAATTATTTGTCTCATTAATATGACTAGGATACTACTGATTTCATCTAGTCATATTTATTAATGTGTTTCAAAACACTTTACAATGCATTCCACATCAGATTTCTTTGGAAAAGAAACATAAATTCATTACGCTAATAATTAAAACAATTTTAGTTTGAAATCACTTTTTTGGAGTAAATTCTTTAAAATTTTATCCTAATTTTTGTATTGTTTGAATCATTTATGACAATGACAACAGCCGTTGGAACCAATAAAAAAAAAAAATAAATGTAGATTAAGATGTAAATAAATTTTATAAACTTTTCTAAGGTGCTGATCAGTTTAATATTATATATTGCTTTATTTTAATTCTGGTATTTCCGTATTTACAGATATAACGAAAAGAAAAACAAAACTTATCTCTAGAGGATATAAAAATAAAACTTTTTTACTAAGCCAATGAGAGGAAGAAGAAAAGAAATATTTTCATCATAAAAAGTTTCACGATACGTAAAAACACTTTTAAAGCCGCAGAAAACGAAACAGAAATAAGAAAACGAAATCTTTTGAGATGTTATCCTTCTTTTTCAAGACGTTGAATAACTTGATTTATTGTTAAAAGAATAATTCTTCCTTTGTTGTAAAAGAATCCCTTGTTTAGGGATATATATTTCGTTAATGATTTAGTAAAAGGAATAGCTGAGAAACTAATTATTTATAGTTGTTTGTTGTTGTTGTTTCTTATCCCACTTGGCTGGCCAAGCCCACAAGCCCATATGAACTCATGATTGAAGGGGAAGGAAGCAGCTTCTGTTGTGATGGAGCACCCGTAGGTAGCAGCCTGACTTTGCTCCGTGACGCTCTTACAGTCGTATGAGACCGGGACCTACGGCTTAAAGTCGATTCCGAACCACTACAAACATCTATTCCACAGACGGGACTTGAACCCGAGACATGTGATACCGAGGGCCAGAGCGCTAGCCACTCGACCATTCAGGCACATCCTTTCTTTTACTAGTATAATATTAAAAATAATATTTAACATATTATGTAAACTCTCTGTATCTGTACTTATATTTTTTCAATTCTTATCAAATTTATAAATTCATACAAATCAGTAATAAACACTATATCTTTTTAAAAAAAATATATGAAATAGGTACTTATATAAACTGTCTTTTTTTCCTTAAAGTAGGTTATAAAATATATAAAGGTTGCATACAAAATATTACATATGAATTTATTGCATATAAAATATTTAAATGGTACAATACAGTACTACTGCCTCAGTACAAACTCTATTTGCAATCATTATCTGCAATACCCTGCCATCATAATATACGTCAAAGAATGTTTAAAGTTAGAAGAGCACAATGTAAAACATATATCTCGTTTTACCATACTTCTCCAGTCAAGATTTAATTAAAAGCAGATACTAAACCGGTTAGTACCATACAAATAATTCTTCACCGCGTGTAATTGCCCAATTGTATATAAACTCCGAATAGCAACAGTACAGTACCGAAATAAACAACACAGATAGGCAAAGTGGGCTATTGAAGAAAAGCAACATAAAAAGGTCAGCCCGTTCTTACGCAGAAACTAACAGTTTGTTTTCTTATTCACTCAGAAAGGAATACAGCAGAGGAAAAAAATATCCCTTTTTTGAGAACCTGTTTATATGTTTCTTGAAATTGCGTTTCCTAACGCTCTTCTTCTTCTTCTTGATCTTGGTAATTCTATTCCTGTCGTAATTCGTCTTGTTTGTTTTACATCGGCTCTTCATATCCCTATTTGAATTTTCTTTATTTTACGGTGGCTAAATGTTTCTCTTATAAAATATGCGAATATTTCAGTAATATTTATTTAAACGAGATTTATGTAAAGAAGATTAAATTAGTAAGGTTTATTTAATGCAGTTAATTATTTACTTATTTAGTAAGATTTAAAGTGGTTGCTGTAAAAAAATATTTAACACGTGACAGCAAAATTCTGTTAATTGAATTAATTTAAATATTAGCACTGCAGGTATTCAATGTTTTAGTTACATACGAAGGTGTATAAGTATCTATACATATATAGATACACCTGCGGATATGACATAGTATACATGGCATACTATATATACACTTATACACGACATACTATATACGATATTCATATATAGTATGAACCAAATATATATACATATATTTTTTTAAGCAGGACTATACTTTCAATGCTAGCCTATAGCAATGTTTCGTAGAACAATTCAAGACCGCTTTTTCTATGCAATGTTCAAAAACTCTTCTTTGAGCTCTAGCTTGCATTGTAACTATGACCTGTTCGTTCTCCTGATCTGTCACTCATATATCGTGTCTGGTCAATGATTGGATAATGGTTGTTATAAAACACCATCTCTGATTCGGCAGATGTACTTTTGCAATGCGCGGAAGCGGCATAAATTTTCATAATCAAGAAACATAACTAAAGTCTCTTTCATTCAATGCCTAGACAAGCAGTTATTGGCAATTTTGCAGATAGCAAAAATCATTGATTTATTCGTGTTTTTCAATTTTAAGGGGACTGTATTTTTAATTATTTGTCTCATTAATATGACTAGGATACTACTGAGTTCATCTAGTCATATTTATTAATGTGTTTCAAAACACTTTACAATGCATTCCACATCAGATTTCTTTGGAAAAGAAACATAAATTCATTACGCTAATAAATAAAACAATTTTAGTTTGAAATCACTTTTTGTGGAGAAAATTCTTTAAAATTTTGATCCTAATTTTTATATTGTTTGAATCATTTATGACAATGACAACAGCCGTTGGAACCAATAAAAAAAAATAAATGTAGATTAAGATGTAAATAAATTTTATAAACTTTTCTAAGGTGCTGATCAGTTTAATATTATATATTGCTTTATTTTAATTCTGGTATTTCCGTATTTAGAGATATAACGAAAAGAAAAAAAAAAAAAATCTTATCTCTAGAGGATATAAAAATAAAACTTTTTTACTAAGCCAATGAGAGGAAGAAGAAAAGAAATATTTTCATCATAAAAAGTTTCACGATACGTAAAAACACTTTTACAGCCGCAGAAAACGAAACAGAAATAAGAAAACGAAATCTTTTGAGATGTTATCCTTTTTTCACAAGACGTTGAATAACTTGATTTATTGTTAAAAGAATACTACTTCCTTTGTTGTAAAAGAATCCCTTGTTTAGGGATATATATTTCGTTAATGATTTAGTAAAAGGAATAGCTGAGAAACTAATTATTTATTGTTGTTTGTTGTTGTTGTTTCTTATCCCACTTGGCTGGCCAAGCCCACAAGCCCATATGGACTCATGATTGAAGGGGAAGGAAGCAGCTTCTGTTGTGATGGAGCACCCGTAGGTAGAAGCCTGACTTTTGCTCCGTGACACTCTTACAGTCATAAGAGACTGGGACCTACAGCTTAAAGTGGATTCCGAACCACTACAAACATCCATGGCACCGCCGGGATTCGAACCCGAAACCTGTGGCACCGAGCGCCAGAGCGCTAGACACTCGGCCATTCAGGTCCCAAATTTGCCAACGGCACGCAGTGTTCCCAGGTGGTCACCCACCCAAGTACTGACCGCGCCCAATGATGCTTAACTTCGGTGATCTAACGAGAACCGGTATATTCAGCATGGTACGGCCGTTGGCTTTACAAATTAAATAAATAAATAAAAAGTAATCACATATATTTGAATTAATGGCAAAATTTCTAAATTGCTTTATGGGAGTTTTTACAGCTGTTAAACTGAGCAAGAAAAAAATGCAAAAATTATAGGAATAAAAAATAATTAAATGATAGTACTTTAAAATTAAATAATGCGCTTTGCATTTTGTAACTGAAAAATAAACATGGCCGGACAGATTTTAATGAATTAAATTTGTTTTTGGTCACGGGAAAATTAATAAAAACAAAAGAAATCAATAAAATATACGATCTTCTAAAATATACATAATAGTATTTTCCATTTTCTTAAAATTATGTTTTATTATACTTTTAGACAGCATCTCTGAATATAAATTTGACATTATTTATTGCTTAAAATAAATTTGACCTTATTTTTGCATAAAATAAATAAACATCATGTATTGCTTAAATTAAAATTGACATTATTCAATGTTTTGCCTAAAAAATTGACATTGTTTACAGCTTAAAATAACATTGCACATTATTTTAAATGTACAATACTATTTTATTCATTATTTATTTAAAATTGTTATTATTATCATTTCACTTCATTACACTTTCAAATTTAATACACATCGAATATATGTTCGACATCCAATTTATATTTAAATAAGTATCTGAAATGTAAATCAAAGTAATAGGCTTCACCAAAAATACTTTCATCAAGAAAATTACAACAAAGTAAGTTGTTGTTGTAAATATTGTATTGCAATTAGTGACAATTAATTAATAATTAACATCAAAAAGTTAAGCAATATAAGCAATTATGAACTAATTTTAATTAGAAATTATTAATTACTAATTTACTTAATGATACTTACTGTACATTTGCATGCTTAATTAATTACATCTTTAATTTGACTTGTAAATGATATAGTCGAATAGCAAGATAGATTATTGTTGTAACTAATTGATTGTAATTGTGAAAAATGCTTTTTTTTTCTTTCTAATGCAGCTGGCAAACACTTAGACATGGACGTCTTGGATGCCTTAAGGCAAGCGCTGCACAGACGTTACTCACTTTGTATTACCCAGGGGGCGCGTGTAACTTGATGGTAAGCCACGGAGGCGGAGTAACAATGCCTTCGCATCGCTGTACGATCCTATTAGGACAGGGACCTACGGCTTTAAGTGGATTCCGAACCACTGCAAGCACCCATGGGCAAAGCCGGGATTTGAACCCGATACCTGTGGTACCGAAAGCCAAAGATGAAAAATATTGTTATCAAGAAATAATTAATAACTAATATATTTTTTATTCTTTCCTTATAATGGTATTTTAAAAAAATACATGCGTAACTGTTACCATCGCGAAATTGACCTGCTCACTTCTTCACTCTCCACAATTTAATACATGTTATAAATTACGTTTTGTTATAAAAATAAAAACACAAAAATATTGCACAGAAATTTATAACGCATGAAAGTCAAATGCTTTTATGCGTTATATTTATATACATTTTAAATACATATCGTTATACAACAATAATTCTTATTATATGCATTTTTGAATTCATACATCTTCCTTTTACCCAAGTGATATTAAAAATAATGTATAACATTTTCTACAATGTCACGATGTCTGTATTTGCATTTTTTACAGTTCATATCAACTTTATTAATTCACATAATCCAGTTACACGCACTGTACAATTTTAATGACTATATCATGTGGGTATTTAAATAAACTGACTTATTTCTGTAAAATTGCTTTTAAAGATAGTCATATTGCCTCAGCACCAATAGTATTTGTAAGCAATCTATCTGAACATCATTGCGGACCAGTTTCACCCTTACATGGCCTCTGTTTTTCCAGCTGGAAATGGAATGTTCCAACAGGACAACGCCTTTTGTCATAAAGCTAAAATTGTGTTGGTGTGGTTCCAGGAACATGATGCTGAATTCCACTTAATGTCCTGGTCGCCTAACTCCCATGATCTTAATCCAATAGAACACATTTGGGATGTCCTGGGACGTCAGCTCAGAGTTCAAAGACCACCAATTCGCAAAAACTCGGATTTGCGTGACCGTTGATTGAGCATCTGGTACAATCTGTCTCCGGCCATCTACCAAGGACAACCATTCCAAGGCGGGTTGAAGCTGTGTTGCGCGCCAAAGGTAGGCCAACTCGTTATTGGCAGGTGGTCATAATGTTTTGGCTCTTGAGTGTATATTTTTAGACAGCGTTTCTTAACAAAAAATTGATATTAATTAATGGTTAAAATAAATTGACATTAATTATTGCCCAAAGTAAGAATGACATTATTAACTGCATAAAATAAGTTGAAATTAGGAATTGTTTAAATTAAAATTGGCATTACTTATTGCTTAAAAAATTCAGGTTATTTACCTGCTTAAAATAATTTGAACATTATTATTTTAAATTTATATTATTATTTTGTTCATTATTTATTTAAAAACTGTCATTATTATCATTTGACATCATTAGTTTTGCGAATTTTATTCATCTCGAATGTAAGTTCTACTTATTTCCAATTTTTATTTAAATAAATATCTGAAATGTGAATTGTTGAACCGTGCGTTTCTTTTGCAGATTAAAGTAATAGACTTTTCCAAAAATTTTTATAACAAGAAAATAACAACAAAGTAAGTCGTTATTGTAACTATTTTATTGTAATTAGCCTTAATTAATTAATAATTAATCTATAATAGAAATAAGTAATTATGAACTAATTGTAATTTGTAATTATTCATTCGCAACTAAATTATTATTTTTTATTTTCTTAATGAAACTTACTTTACATTTGCATACTTAATTAATCACATCGGTAATTTTACGAATAAAAAAATAATAAAGTAGAAAATAATAAAAATAATAAAGTAGTAAATTGTTGTAAATATTTTTTGTAATTATGAATAAATAATGAATACATAAATTTTTATTCTTTTTAATGTAGAATTTTGAAGTTTGCATGCTTAACTGATACCGTCGCTAAATTCATCCGTTCGTAGAAAAGATTTTTAACTACAGGAATGTTATGGTAATCTAGAATTAAAATAATAAAATGTTAAATAGCTGATTAAATGCAAAGCGCTTAAAAAAAATATTTTAGCAAAATTAATAATAATAGTAAATAATACTATTATTATGTAATTTTACAATATTTTACAGTTTTAAATATTGTAACACAAATTTGCTGAAGTCCTTCAATCAAAATTTAAAAAATATATATATATTCCTTATAGCTGCAAATTTAGCTATTTATTTAAAAATTTTATTTATATTTTTTAGAAAAACCAAAGATATAAAACTAAAGAAAATATTAATGTGTTTTCCTTACAAATTTTTTGATATTCTTGTTGAAATTAACAAATTAATGAGAAAAATTAACAATTTGTGGAATTTGTTCAAAAACTGTCTTAAATACTTTTTATATTAGCTTTTAAGGTGTATTGATATAAAGAAATAAATAAACATGTGGCAATATATGGTCATCATTTGGGTTTAGTTTGCAAAATATGTCATGATTATCTCTTTTATCAGAATGTATGTAGATGTGCTTCATATATTTCGCTATATTTTTTAAATAATTAAAAATGCTGCGTATTCTACAAAAAAATTCAAAAAATAAGTGATTTAAAAATTATCAAAAAAAAAAAATCCCCTCAATTCATAAAAGCTTAAGGATTTTTATATACATGACCAATAAAATTTCAAATCGAAATCAAATCAAAGTCAAAAGAGCCAATGCCGAAAACATGTATTTTTATGCAGGTTTCGGAATGAACTCCTTAACTTTGAAAAAACATAACTGCAAAATAATGACAGACATAAAGATGAAATCAATGGTATGCTGACTAGATGAGTCTGGAATTTTAAACAAAGCGATTTGAAAATCAATTATACGATTTGCTAAGAAATGGTTCAATGTCAGTGAAATTATTTCATAATTTCATGTGGAAACAGTGAGCAACAATAGCATGAATCATGCGAAGAAAATAATTTGAAATTACTGTTGAAAGGGATACACACGCCTCACAAATGAACTGTTCCAACGTTTAAGGATTCTTTATGTAGAAAATGACTTTCAAATACACAAAATGAAAGAAATCATACGATTTCTTTCATTTTGTGTATTTAGTAGGGACCTTTGTGTATTTCAGTAGGGACCTAAAAACTTATATCTGCTATATTGTGAATAATTCATAACATTGTCACTGAATTGTTCTCAAGGTATCACCCTACAAGCTATCAAAGACAATGTGGTATAAACACAGCAGGGCTATGGTTGGGACGGGAACCATCTTACATAAGCCATGAACAATTTGGTGCATCCACCTTCGTTAAATTTTCCATATTAACTTCTTTGATTCAATACCCTGTTAAGTGTCAGCAGGAAACAGACTAACGACTGAGTGTTCTGAACTTCTCAGCTGTATTTAAAGTTTGTATACTTTTGCAAATTCTTTCAAATCCAGCTAAAAATATATACTAAGCAAAGTATTAAAATAAATAAATCATTTATATTTATAAAAGTTTAAACTAATATGATAGTATTAATCAAAGTCATTATTATTTTTTTTAATAAAGTATTGCTTATTTGATCCAAAATAATAAAAAAACCAACTTTTTTAAAAAGCAATCTTTTTCACCTTAGGATTAAAATGTGCTTCTTTTTCTTCAAAGAAAATAGAAAAAAAAATCCTTTCAATTTCTTTATTCAGTCTGAATTGTTCCTTAAAGTGTAAAATACAGAATAAGTTCTTAACACATCCTTTATTTGTTAGTGTAAGGCCTAGGTGCGAATTTTCGGAGACACAAAAACGCCAGTTCATTGTCTAGGAAATTGGTTTCCTGTCCTGTTTCTTTCAGGGAAGCAAGCAAACAACCTGTCGCAGGTAAATGAAACGGTTTTCTGTGCACAAAACAGGATGAGTTTTGTAGGAAAGCATATTGATGGCGAATTTCTTCAGGTTTTTGTCTGACAAAGAAAAAAGGATTCAACAAAGCTTCTGTCCGAATTGAAAAGTTTTTTTTCCCTGTGAAAACCTTAGTTGTAGTACTACAAAAGTTTTATTTACAATTGGAAAAAAGTTTTATTAGAAATCAGTTGAACAAAAGGTTGTTTACTAGAATGGAATCACAAGTTGATTTGATTTGTCTTTTTAGATCTTTGGTTAACTTATTATGAACTTATAAATTTAATAACGGATTTGGCAATGTTTCGCCATTGCGAAATTTGATTTATATAATGATATATATATATATATATATATATGTACATGTATCAAGACGAAATATGTTTTTAATTTAAGTAAAATGAAATTTAAGTGCAATTAAAATACTGAGATACCATGATACATATTTTTTTTTAATTAATTGGGCAGATGAATTTTTATTGTATTCATTTTTTTTTTAATTTTTTCTTATTATACAGCAATTGTATAGCAAAAAGAAGTAGAATTGTAGCAGCAAAATTAAAATGCATTAAAATTCAATTCTAGACTAAAACAAACTATATTATAGAATAAAACTGTACTCGCAATCATGTTGAAATGAGCACTGACTTCAATGTTCACAGATGATTATTACAGTGTTATTTATATGTGGCATTATATAAAATATATGAGATTTGCTTTACGTTATATATAGCTTGATTCAACTGTCAATGACTTAACTTTGAGTAGAGGTAAAGCTTACTAAAATATACATTTTTTTGTATAGGAATGTATGGTTGCCTGTAAAGCGTCGGGGCATTAAAAAAATCATGAAAAAAAAAATTTACAACATCATTAAAAAGAGTTCATCTGATGCAATGTTTACAATAAATGGTTTCAATTTCGACCACCAATATCATACAGGCTTTGTAGAATAGAAGGGGTGATTGGCGAACTGTTCCAAATATATAAGGCATTTTTTGCACTCTTCAATTGATAGCCGAGCAATGAAGTCCTCAACTGAGTCAACTGAAATAAATCCGCTGAATAAGAAAAACAGTTGCTAATCAGAGGACCTGATACTGGTCACATAACGGGTATCAAGTGGATCATTATTTCTGGCTGTTGCGAGAAATTTGTATGAGAATCTGCTTAATTCTAAATACCTCAACTTTTAATATATATATATATATTCCTATACCAAATATTGTATGTTTCAGTAAGTACAACTCTTCAAAGTTTGTTCCATGTCAGTAGCATTACCGTCCATAAAATATACCATGTTTCCTAAAGGAATGTTTAGAAATTTCATTTATAATCTTATTTTTGCGCCGTCTCTGTAAAGTAACTATTGCTTTTATCCGAAAAAAGAAAACTTTAAATTATACTATCACAGTGAAGGACAATGCAAAATTCATCTTATGAAAAATATCAATTATAATTCTGGGATGTGATTAAGTTGATTGGAATTAAGTTACTGGGATTGAACAATATGTATAGATCTATGTGATTGCAAACCTTACGTGAATCTTAAATTCCTTCTCTTCTCCAAAATAGTCTCAGATACACTCAAGAGATAAAACTTTATGACCACCTGTCAATAACGAGTCGGCCCACCATTGGCGCGCAACACAGCTGAAACCCGTCTTGGCATGGATGCCACAAGTCCTCGGTAGATGGCAGGAGACAGATTGTACCAGATGTTAAGCAATGGTCACGCGAATTGGTGGTCTTTGAACTCTCAGCTGCCGTCCCAGGACATCCCAAATATGTTCTATCGGATTGAGATCCGGTGAGTTAGGCGCCCAGGACATTAACTGGAATTCAGTATCATGTTCCTGGAACCACTCCAACACAATTTTAGCCTTGTGACAAGGGACGTTGTCATGTTGGAACATTCCATTTCCAGCTGGAAAAACAGAGGCCATGTAAGGGTGCAACTGGTCCGCAATGATGTTCAGATACCCTGTAGCATTCATGGTCTGCTCTACCACAACCACGGGTCCCAGAGACGGCCAAGAGAACGTCCCCCAACGCATAATACCGCAACCACCGGCCTGGGTATGACCTACTGTACATTGAGGGAGCAACTGTTCGCCCGGAAGACGGCGTATCCTGACACGGCCATCGGCGTGATAAATGACAAACCGTGATTCATCTGACCAGGCAACTCTCTCGCATTGATTCATGGAAAAGTCACGATATTCCCGGGCCCAGCGCAGGCACAGTTGGCGATGATGCTTGATCAGCAAAGGCACACGAGTGGGAATGTTTGCGTATTCTGCGTAGCCCCGTATCCAACCATGTCAGCTGAACAGTGTGCTCCGATACTATTCTACTTGGACCTGAATGTATTGGGCTTTCAGCTGAGCCACTATCTGGCTACGGTTTTGCTTCACCATGCGAGACAGTCTCCGCAGACCTTTTTCTTTGATAGTGTGTGGACGTCCAACACCATGTCGTCTACTGCTGGTTTCACCGTCATTCATCCACTTTGCATAAGTACTAACAACTGTAGATCGCGAACAACCCACGAGTCGTGCAGTTTCGGAAATACTTCTTCCGAGCTTTCGAGCCATTACAATCTGCCCTCTATCAAAGTCGCTTATATCCGCAGCCTTTCCCATCACACACAGAAGTAAGTGAAAGAATGATTCTTCAGACTCTCCAGCAACAGTTAAATACCACTTCCACCTGATAACGTGCCTTCCACGTCATCCAGGCCAGTTCATTGCAAAATGTAGGGTGGTCATAATGTTTTGGCCCTTGATTGTATATAGACGAAAAATCAGCGGGAAATAAAATAATAGAAAGTGGTTAAACAATACAAGAAGACACAATTTTATCCTTTTAAGGCAAAAATTCCAAGAATATCAATAAGAAAAGATGACAGTGGCTGTTCCAATTCTGCACCAAGCCTTCTTGAATCTATATGTTCTGATTATGACTAATATTGAAGAGATTCAATTTAATTTAGACATGAAGCTAACACTGTCATTTGAAAACATCATAAAAGTGTGCTACATCTGTATAAATATGCATATGGGTTCCAATATGAAACACATTGTGCATTAATGCACTTTTGTTCCTTTTTATTAAATAAAAATGAGATAAAAAATCCAAATGAAAAGCAAGGAATAGAGAAAAACAATAGAAGACACCTCGGACCCTAGTATCTTAAAAAAGAAACAAAGAGTTGAAACAAGTTCACATCCAAAAAAAGACATAAAAATAAAAAAGTAGAATAAGCTGTCATCGAACACTTGATCTGATGCAGTAGTACAGGTAGACTATCCATTTCTTGGCAGATGAAGAAAAATTGATGGACAAAAGAAGAAGCTAGAAAGAAAATAGATGTACCACCTCAGGTGAAATATTAGAAAGGCGGAAAGGATTGACGATTCACTGCTTACTCGTACTTTCTGTTCGTCTCTTTCAGCAATTTCTTTTTTCTTTCGTTTTGTCTTCAAATAGAAGGTTCTTGCAAAATGATGGATAGAAGGGAGCATTGGAACTTTCGTTATATGATTGCTTCTGTGTGAAAATAAACCATCGTGGATCGATTTCGAACTTCATCATTGTGATCAGCAGGCGGAAAGATGAAGGAAGAGAGTGGAAGTTAGTTCGAAAAGAAGCATTTTATTCTTTCCTAGGGTTCTCAGTAACTGAAATTCTTATATTTTATTTTGGAATTTTGAGCCATATGTTTTAACGAGAGAAATTGTGCTCCCTCTGAAAACTACAGATGAAATATTACATTTAAAACATCATGCTATTGATTTTCAGGTATTTCAGTCAATTATAGTAATATATGTTTTATAATTGTAATGTTGAGCGCGTGATTTTATTTTATAGTAATTCGTTATATGTGTGCATGCATGTATTATTCGTACATGTTGTTGTTCTTTTGTAAAATTAGAAATTCATAACTTCTGAGATATCTAAACTAATAACAATGACTGAAACATTTGAAATATAATATTTTTGAAATAAAAATTGTTATGTAAATAAAATGGTTTCGAAATGCTATGTTTAATATTCAATTTAGAATGCTGGAAGCATTCAGTTGTCTAAATGTAAAGTGAAGTAAAATGTATTCAATTGTCTAAATGTAATAAATGTCTAATTATTTATAAATTTTTAACGTATTGATTTTGTATTCTTTTAGTTATATTAATATTGTATTTTAAATTGTAGCCATACTTCCACCTACGTACTACAAGAGCATTCCCTTTGGTGTTCAGATGAAATGGTGAGTAGGCCTCGAGACATTCACCATAGAGGAAGTACAGCGCTACCGGCGCTGTCACTGATAAACAATTAGTTTGCAATCGCATATGCCGAGAGGAAATATAGTCAACGCAACGCTGCGTTAAAGTTGGCCTACAGAATCTCACCCGGAGACGAAGTATATTTAGTATATCCACTTCGTACCTGAGTATCATCACTTTCGGCTTAGAAATGAAATCCTTCCATGAATCTTTAATTATATCGCATTATTATACGTGTGTGGTGTTTGTGCGTGCTAAATACAGTGTCCTCAAACCTGTGTTTCAAGTCTCAATCCAACCACCCCCAGTTACAACCCAGAGTTGTTCCAACCCCCAACACTACAAAATTACATTTTTCTTAATTTAATTTATTTCTTTTAACAGCATTCTATTTTACAAAATTTTATAATACATTCTCTTACAAATAAATTAAATTTACATATATAATACATTCTGTTATTCTCTTATTTTTATAATGCATTCTCTTATTCCCATTCTTATAATGCATTGTTATTCATATTCTTAAATATAACATTCTCTTATTCGCATTATACATATAATACATACTTTTTTTACTATCTGCATTTCAAGTGTCTGCAAAAATAAAATTACTGTAGTTAGACCACAGTTAGCGTGTAATAGCAAAAATTCGGTTTAAAGGTAGAGAAGCACACTTCAATTACGGTTAGGTGGGACAGTTAGATACAGACTGCACAAAGTTCGTTGAAAAAAAAAATATAATAATTAGTGTGGACATTATTTCTTCTAGTTATCATTTTAATATCATTCAATTATAATTTTAATTTTAATAATTGAATTAATATTAATTTTTATTGCAACTAAAATCTCTACTAAATGATTAATTTTTCCATTTTCACATATCTGTGTTTTTAATCCGTCCTATTGACTGCTAGACAATTTTTCAGACGATTCGTCGTCGGACTAGACCCTCTTTCTTTTTGTGTCTCTGTCTTTCAATCTATAAGAATTCGGGGCCTGAACGGTCGAGTGGCTGGCGCTCGGTACCACAGGTCTCGGGTTCGAATCCCGGCGGTGCCATGGATGTTTGTAGTGGTTCGGAATCCCCTTTAAACTGTAGGTCCCGGTCATAATAGGATCGTAGAGCGTTGCGGGGGCATTGTTACTCCGCGTCCTTGGCTTATCTTCAAGTTACTCGTTCCCCCTGGATAATGCGAAGTGAGTAAGTGTCTGTGCAGCGCTTGCCTTAAGGCATCCAAGACCAAGCTGTCTAAGTGTTTGCCAGCTGCATTAGAACAAAAAAATCTATAAAAATTCTTTTCTTTTTCATTTAGTATTATTTTATCTGATGTGCAGTTAAAAATACCAAAAGCATTTTCATTATTAAATTTTATTAAAACAAAACCCTAAAATTTTTAAAATGTTTACTATTTTTTAATTCCAACATCACCTGCAAATGAATTACGAATGAGAAATTGCGTCATAGCGTCTTTTATAATTCATATGTAATGTAAAAATGTTTCATTAAAAACTATTTTTGGAATTGAAATCGTAAGCATTTGTAGTGTTTATGGCTGTGTCATTTAATTTTTTTTTGTTTTGTTTTTTTAGTATTTTTGGTCGTTTTATCTCTCTTTTATATGAATTGAAAAGTTAGATTTTACATTAAAGAGATTTATAATTTTAGTTTCCATGAAAATTATTAAATTATGTATTAGGTTGTCAAGGTATTTTTTTCGATTAAAATTTGATAAAAGAACGAAAAAATAATATTCAATTTAACAAAAAAAAAATTAATATGATTTAGGATGATGTTATAATTGAATATTGTATTTTATTTTATACATTCTTTATTTAGGAATAATGTTTATTTTTTGTATTATTGATTAATGTTAGGCAATAATGACAACATTTTCGTAGCCCAAGAGTGAAATTTTAACAGAGGGCGCAAAGAATTACGAAAGAATTGATTGAACAATTCATATTGATACAATGTTTTAACAATTAATACTTTTTAGTGAGTAATATAAGATTCATATATTAAAATCAACATTTAGCATGTTTACGCTTCAAAGATCAATTCGCAAGGCTCAGCCAGCCCAGATTCTGATAAAGACAAAGACATGTCCTCTTACAGAATATAGCATCTTAAAATCCCTTCACAGCTTTTTTGCATACAGTTTCACAGAAATATACACTCAAGAGCCGAAACATTATGACCACCCCTACATTTTGCAATGAATTCCCCTGGATGACGTGGAAGGCACGTGAGTAGGTGGAAGTGGTATTTAACTGCAGCTGGAGTGTCTGAAGAATCATTCTTTCACTTACTTATGTGTGTGATGGGAAAGGCTGCGGATATAAGCGACTTTGATAGAGGGCAGATTGTAATGGCACGAAGGTTCGGAAAGAGTATTTCCGAAACTGCACGACTCGTGGGTTGTTCGCGATCTACAGTTGTTAGTACTTATGCAAAATGGATAAATGACGGTGAAACCAGCAGTAGACGACATGGTGTTGGACGTCCACACGCTATCAAAGAAAAAGGTCTGCGGAGAGTGTCTCGCATGGTGAAGCAAAACCGGGGCCAGACAGTGGCTCAGCTGAAAGCCCAATACAATGCAGGGCCAAGTAGAATAGTATCGGAGCACACTGTTCAGCAAACACTGTTGGATATGGGGCTACGCAGCAAACGTCCCACTCGTGCGCCTTTGCTGACCAAGCGTCATCGCCAACTGCGCCTGCGCTGGGCCCGGGAACATCGTGACTGGTCCATGGATTAGTGGGAGAGAGTTGCCTGGTCAGATGAATCACGGTTTGTCATTAATCACGCCGATTGATATGTAAGGATACGCCGTCTTCTAGGCGACCAGTTGCTCCCTCAATGTACAGTAGATCATACACTGGCCGGTGGTGGCGGTATTATGCTTTGGGGGACGTTCTCTTGGGCGTCTCTGGGACCCGTGGTTGTGGTAGAGCAGACCATGAATGCGACAGTGTATCTGAACATCATTGCGGACCAGTTGCACCCTTACATGGCCTCTCTTTTTCCAGCTGGAAATGGAATGTTCCAACAGGACAACATCCTATGTCACAAGGCTAAAATTGTGTTGGAGTAGTTCCAGGAACATGATGCTGAATTCCACTTAATGTCCTGGTCGCCTAACTCCCATGATCTTAATCCAATGGAACACATTTGGGATTTCCTCGGAAGGCAGCTTAGTGTTCAAAGACCACCAATTCGCAATATCTCGGATTTGCGTGACCGTTGCTTAAACATCTGGTACAATCTGTCTCCGGTTATCTACCAAGGACTTGTGGCATCCATGCCAAGGCGGGTTGAAGCTGTGTTGCGCGCCAAAGGTGGGCCAATTCGTTATTGACAGGTGGTCATAGTGTTTTGGCTCTTGAGTGTAATTTAAACCCAGGGACTAGAGGAAATATTTTCATATTAACGAAGTTTATAAAATAAAGTGAGCTTTTAATCACTTTTGAAAGACAAATGTATTATCTGCAACCCTACAACCACTCTGAACAATATTCCGCCTCAAAATATTTTCTTTCCTATACCATATAACATGGTTATCTCCATGATGTACTCTTTGTGCTATGTATACTGTTCGTTTCACATACACTGAAGTGACAAAAGTCATGGGATAGCAATATGCAAATTTTCAGATGCCAGTAGCATCGCGTAGAACAGGTATAAATGTGCAGTGCTTTCGCAGAGCTTTCATTTCTGTTCAAGTTATTCATGTGAAGAGGTTTTGACGTGATGATGATCGCACGACGGAAATTAACAGACTTTGAACGCGGAATGTTAGTTGGAGCTAGACGCATGGGTCATGCCATTTCGGAAATCGTTAGGGAATTTAACATTCCCAGATCCACTGTGTCAAGAGTGTGGCGAGAGTATGAAATTTCAGGCATAACATCCCACCATGGACAGCGCAGTGGCCGACCGCCTGCACTTAACGACCGAGACCAGCGACGTCTGCAAAGAGTCGTAAATTCTAACAGACAAGCAACACTGCGTCAAATAACCGCAGAAATCAATGTGGGACGTACAAGGACTTGTCTGTCAGAACTGTGCGGAGAAATTTGGCTTTCTTGGGCTATTCCAGCAGAAGACCGACTCGAGTGCCTTTACCGACAGAACGACATCGCTTGCAGCGACTCTCGTGGGCACGTGAGCATATCGGTTGGTCCATAGATGAATGGAAAACCGTGGCCTGACCGTGGCCTCCGATGAGTCACGATTTCAGTTGGTAAGAGCTGATCGTAGGGTTCGAGTGTGGCGCAGACCCCACGAAGCCATGGACCCAAACTGTCAGCAAGGCACTGTTCAAGCTGGTGGTGGCTCCGTAATGGTGTGGGCTGTTTTTTCATGGCATGGACTTGGTCCTCTGGTGCGACTGGACCGAACATTGACTGGAAATTCTTATGTTCTGCTACTTGGAGCTCACTTACAGCCATTCATGGACTTCATGTACCCAAACAACGATGGGATTTTTATGGATGACAATGAGCCATGTCACCGGGCCACAACTGTTCGCGATTGGTTTGAAGAACATTCTGGACAATTCCAACGAATGATCTGGCCACCTAGATCTCCCGACATGAATCCCATCGAGCATTTATGGGACATCATCGAGAGGTCTGTTCGTACCCAAAATCCTGCACCATCAACGCTTTCACAATTATGGACGTCTATCGAGACAGCATGGCTCAATATTCCTGCAGAAGACTTCCAACGACTTGTTGAGTCCATGCCAAGTCGAGTTGCTGCACTTCGCCGGGCGAAAGGAGGGCCGACGCGATATTAAGAGGTATCCCATGTCTTTTGTCACTTCAGTGTATGTTAGATGCATAGTTACTGTCATGCTAGCTACTATAGTATATATATATATATATATATATATATATATATATATATATTTTTTTCTGCATTAAAAATCATTCTTCTATTGTATTTCTGTAATTATAAATTATTTTTTAAATTGTAATTATTTTAAAATCCTTAACTTTTTTTAACCGGTAAAGGGCTACATGGTTCTTGGCACAGGGGTGAAGTGTGAGGTAAAGTAAACTATAGTGCAACTAAAGTAACAATAATTATGTATAATGCTTATTAACGTTTAATATTCTGAATTATTTGTATTTATATATACGAATTGCACAATCTAAGTAAAAGGTTTGTTGTTGTAAATTAAAGTTATTTTTGTTTATGAACTGAATTATTCCATACACTTATTTATTAACATTTATAATAATATTTTACTAATATTTATTATTCTAAGTTATTGGTTTTTATAAATACGATTTGCACATTCTTAGTGAAAAGTTCATTGTTGTACATTAAAGTTCATATTGCTTAAGAACTGATTTTTTTCCATAGACTTGTCTTTATAAATTATATTAATTTTTTCAAGTAACCAGACTTAACCATCAAATAAATTATGAAATGCATTTTTATCATTAAACTATCGATGGATGTTTTCTTCTTTGTAAACTTAATTAGAAGTTCAGGAAAACTGGCGTGAACTAAGGTTTTCTGAATAAAATATAAGAACTTATTTGGTCTCTTAAAAAAGCATTTCTCGCTTGTTTAATTCACTGAAGTAAATTAACAGCATTACATGCAGCGACATTCCGAAGTTGTTTACTCGAAAATTGTTGCTGTTTAAAAAATGCATTATCACAAAATTTGAGTCGCAGTAATTAGATTTCTCCTTAAAGAGAAAAATAGATTATTTGAAAGACGCATTGTATCCTTAAAAACTGAAAGGAGCATTTTTTTTCAATTTTAGGAAACAACCAGATTTTTCCTTAATCACTCTAATCTTATTATTCCTTTACTATTCATTGTTTATAAAAATAATCCCTTTTAGCATTGCAAACATTTTATATTGCCTTTTGCAATATTAATTTAATAATAAATTTTTAAAATGCGTCTTGCAGAAAAGTTCGTATAAGATCAATTTGAATTTTTTTATTTTAATCCGATAAAAGACTAATTTTAATATTTAGTATTTCGTAATAAATGGATAACAATTTTTCAAACCATAGCTAACTATATGAATAAACAAATTAATGTATTTTATAATGCTGCTATTGCCTTAATTTTTTGTTATTTTAAGATAAGAATTTATGCTAACAAACATATTTAAAATGTATAATTTTTAATAAATTATACATTTAATTTTTAATAAATTTTAATTTTTATAATGAATCGTAATATTTTACTCATCTCCAATATATGGATATTGAAAATCTCAAAAATAATTAGTCTTTAATTTCTAACATTGTCAATAATAAAAATCATAACATCTTTTTGATGAATTATAAATTTTCAAATGATGTTTACAAAACATTTTAGAGCACTTAATAAATTTTCTTTTCTTTACAAAGTTTCGTGGTCAAATAGATGGTCTTCTAAACTAAAAGTTTGATCATGATAAATTCTTAAAACACATAGTCCTGCCATTAGACGATTGGTGGTAGAAGATTCAAACCCTTCACAGATACCAACAGTGTCTTTTTAAATTATGATGATCATACCGTAATCTAAAGACACAAATTTCATTGAGTGCATGCTTAAGAGAAAATATTTTTATAAAATAGCATTTTATGTAGTAGTAAATTAATTTCTGCTTATTGTTATTTCTAGAGTTCTTCCGGGCTTCTATATTTTGAGTTAAGTCCAATTGAGTTGGGTAGGTTTCGACCTTCTTGTGTGTTTTAATAAAAAAAATAGTAATCTATTATATAATGAATTATTTTGACCATTTTATATTCTACCTATATTAAGAAATGTAGTATAGATTATGATAGTCAACTGAATCCTGCTAATGTAATTGAACAAATTTTAATATATTATATGTTTCTTTAGTTTAAGGTGCTGTTCGTCAGATTTTACTGATATTTAAAAGAGGTACAAGTGTTGATGAAGTAAACCCATCTGTCAAAAGATCTTATCATCTTTGAAATGGCATTAAAAAGTGTCCATCAAGGATATCCAACTGCTCATCGGTTTTGTAAAGAAATATACCTGATAAAAATGAAGAAATATAAGATCTAATAAACTGTATTAAGTGAAACCCTTTTGTAAAAGGCCTTATAAAAATGTATATCCATATATAAATGATATGAAGAAACAAGATTACTTATGGATATCAGAGTGAGATTTTTTTGTACTCATAACAATATAGTGACTCATGTTAATATTTGAAAGTGCACGTTTGAAGCAAATGAATTGATTTATACATTGATTAATACTACGATTAACTAAGATGTTTCAACTAACAATACTGTTAATTTCATAAATTCAATAAGTGTTTCAGGGCATCATAACCTATAAATAAATTTAAAATAGGTATTCATTTAATTTTAATAATGAATTTAAATGCACCTAAACTTTGTTGTTGTAATGTTGTAAAAGCTAAATTTTTGAAGAATGTTATAAAATCTACAAGAATAATCGGATCAGGAAAGAGAAATAATTTATTTTTTTGGTCGCATACCTCTTATTCCTAATAGAATATTGCACATTCGATTATAAATGCACTCAATATCCTGCAGGTATTTCTATTTCTTTCAAAATAATGGATACAGAGCTCAAGAACAAACGATGAATAGAAGTGAAAGAGATCATGTAACACACATTCTCTGGGATGTACCATTTATTATCTTACATATAATATATCTTGTATCATTGATTAAATGCAAATGAATATAATGAATATGCATTGTGCTACTCAAATGAAGATACAGGACGTACTTAATAGTGAATCAACAAAATATTCATAAAGTCATAAATTTATTTATAAGAATACTTATTACATATATATATATATATTCCTAATGTAGCTGGCAAACATTTAGACACTTGGTCTTGAATGCCTTAAGACAAGCGCTGCACTAACGTTACTCACTTTACACTACCCAGGGAGCGCGTTAACTTGAAGATAAGCCACTGACGCGGAGTAGCAATGCCCCCACAACGCTGTACGATTCTATTAGACCGGGACCTACAGTTTAAAGTGGATTCCGAACCACTACAAACATCCATGGCACCGCTGGGACTCGAACCCGAAACCTGTGGTACCGAGCGCCACTCGTCCATTCAGGCAAATATATATATATATATATATATATATTATATATATTTCAGCTTATTGCTTGTTCGAAAATACGATTTGCTTTATAAATTGATTTTTAAATGTGTTTAAGAAATATTTACTCATTCGCTTTTATTCTCTCTTTGCTATTTGTTTCTATTTTCTTTTCATTTTTTCTTCTGTTAGCCATTGAATCTCTTAATTTAATTTCATTTTGGTAAATTTAATTATTGCTTCCGGAAAGTCTTTTGATGAATTAATGCGCCAAAAAGTTTTATTGTACATTTAATTATCTTTTATTTTCAACGATTTTCTGTATAAAGAGTTTATTTTTTCATGGAAAGATATTTGTCTTGAAGTTCTTTGGAAGCACTTATATCACCTTAATTAATTTATGAAATGAAAAACGCAGTTCTTAAAATTTTTTTTTTTTTTAAAAGCTTTGTCACAAAAGCCCACTCTGAAACGATATAGCTTACATATTAATAATATTTAATAAATGAATAACCTCTTTAAAATTCGCTGTGGAAATACGTGATCCGATGAGGTAAGTTTTACGGTAAAGGTTTTAGGTATGTGATGTCGATGAGGTAATTAATTTTTGTTCCTTCCATTGTATACCACGATAGCTTTTCCTTCCAATGTGGGCAGTGAATATTTCTCCTTCCAAAGCATGGACTCTCCGATATGAAATACCAGCACCAAACTTCAGTTTCGCGGCAAGTTGGCGATCGCCAAAAAAAGAGTGATCAATTCAACTCTGTTCGTGTGTTGCGGCAACTTCTTAGGTAACTTTCCGGTTTGATTTCATTTCCTTATGTGTCTTTGACCAGTGCTTTCTTTTGTCTTATGGCTTACATTCATTTATTCATTGTTTAGTGGGAATCACGATATAATTTTCCGTCACATTGTCGACCAAGGATGCCGAAAACTGAAAGATCGGGGTTAAATTGTTTGAATTTTTTCATAGAAATTTCTTGAATCCCTCACACATTTAGTTGAGTATGTATTATTATTTTCTATATAAAATTATAATTATTGAGCATGTTATGAATACAGCTGCAATGATTTATTTTAATAATTATCAGCCTGTTTGAATTTTATCAATTAGCATAAAATGGTAATAAGATGAATTAAATAAGACTCACAGAACATTTATTGTATTGAAGAAATTGATTTAGACAGATTTCATATTTGGATGGCAGTTTATTGATAGTTTATTGCTTTGAATTATAAAATTAATAAAGAAAAAAATTATTACTGCCAGGAATATTTCAACACACTCTATATGCATGATGTAAATCGGAATAACTGAAAACTTTTATGAAAAAATCATTTTGGATTCTTCCAGTATCGGAGTCAATTCAACACCCCTGTTGACCCTATACATCTCTGTTGACCCTATACATCTCTGTTGACCCTGTACATCCCTGTTGACTCCGATATCTGTTGAACCTATACATCCCTATTGAACCTATATATCCCTGTTGACCGTATACATCCCTGTTGACTCCGATCCTTGTTAACTCTGATCCTTGTTGACCCTATACACCCTTGTTGACTCCGATGCCTGTTGACCCTATACATCCTTGTTGACTCCGATTCCTGTTGACCCTGTACATCCTGGTTGACTCCGATCCCTGTTGACTCTGTATATCCTGTTGATTAACAAGAATTCTGGAGTAGATCATCTGGATAAATATAATTGACGATATCTTCAAAACGTTCATATTGTGATTTCTGATGCCATATCATTTAAAACATCATGAAAAAACAAAAACAATTTTAAATGGTTTTTTTAGTATGATTTAAATTACTTTCTTCCAAAGTATAATATCTGGCTTGAAAATAAATCAAAGATGTTGCCACAAAGAGTTGTAGAAGACGGATGCTTTTCATCAAGATATATTATTTTTATTTTTGGTCTTATCTCTAAACTTTTGAATATATACACTTATAGAACAGACAATCTGATACATTTTTATTCCGTATTGTTAAAATAAAAATTATCTCTAAAAGTGCTTGCATTATTTCTTTAGACACAAGTCATAAAACCAGAGAACTTATGAGCGCGGATAACTGTTTCGATCCGGGCTTTAAAAATAACAACAGCACTCCAAAATCAAATTAGATTATTCATAATTAAAGTAGGAAGAATAATATATTCAGCACGATGCCTACTTTAAAAGAAAATGAGAATACCAAATATTTTTCCAATCTAGCCTAAAGGATACCCTTTTTATTATTTTGCTCACTATAAATAATTCATGTAAGCAAGGAAAATTCTTTAAAAAAACTATCGGATTAAATTCTATAAAGCATATTGTACTTTAATCAACTCCCGTATAATTTAATATAATGAGAAATACGAATATAATGTTTCTTTCTTGAATCCAGGTGCAAATTCAGTATAGCTAAAAATGAGACCTTTATTTATTTCTTGGCTTAATAAATAAAGTTTTCTCTATTAACTTGTATGATCTATAAATTTTCATGGAAATAAACCACTTTGTAAAATGAGATAATATTATGGAAAATTTCAATATTAAACACATGAAGCAGACATAAAATTATTTGATTAAAATTATAATGCAAAGAATGGACAATAGAATTAAAATGAAGTTTTTATGTTCAAAATTTTACCATTTTTAACATTACTCACCATTTTAATATGAGCACATTATTTCTTATATTCAAAATGACATAGATTATGTTAAACGAAAATAAATGAATATAAATTTGTAGAATTTATAATGGAGCCTGATGGTCGGGTAACTGACGCTCAATGCCAAAGTTTTCGGGTTCGAGTCCCTGCCGTACCATGGATACTTGTAGTAGTTCGTAATCCACTTTAAACAGTTGGTCCCGGTCTAATATGAGTGGCTGACAAAACTAGCCCGCGAAAGGAAAACATCTCTTGTCTCGGAAACTGCAAGTTGGCACAAGGCTTTGGTTCACTATGGGTTGTAATGCCGGAGAATTATTTAGTTAATTTTCCTTATATATATATACACACAAATTTCTAATTATCCTTCATTTCAACCTTTCTTCAGTCTGTGCTGAAATAATAGTTATTTAATTAACATGAATTTGTTAATGATTTAACCTATTTATGTTTTTATATTTAGTTTTTGAAGAAAATGTGTTATATGTGAGCATTATTTTTTAAAGAGCAATCTTTTTCACCTTAGGATTAAGATATATTTCTTTTTCTTCAAAGGAAATAGAAAAAAAGAAGAACCTTCAATTACTTTATTCAGTCTGAATTGTTCTCTAAAGTGTAAAATACAGAAAAAGTTCTTAATACATCCTTTATTTGTTAGCGTAAGGCCAAAGTGCGAATTTTCGGAGACACAAAAACGCCCGTTCACTGTCCAGGAAATTGGTTTCCTGTCTTGTTTCTTTCAGGGAAACAAGCAAACAACCTGTCGCAGGTGAATGAAACGGTTTTCTGTGCACAAAACAGGATGAGTTTTGTAGAAAAGTGTATTGAAGGTGGACTTTTTCAGGTTTTTGTCTGACAAAGAAAAAAGGATTCAACAAAACTTCTGTCTGAATTAAAAATCTTTTTTTTCCTTTGAAAACCTTAGTTGTATTACTACAAAAGTTTTATTTACAATTGAAGAAAAAGGTTTATTTGAAATCTGTTGAACAAAAGGTGGTTTACTAGAATGGAATGACAAGTTGATTTGATTTGTCTACAGAAAATGTCTTTGGTTAACTAATTAAACTTATAAAACTTTATAAATATAATAGTGCGTTTGGCAATGTTTCGCTATTGCTAAATTTGGCTTTTATAATGATAAATATATGTATATATATATATATATATATATATATATATAATCATATTTTTTTATTTTAAGTAAAATTAAATTTAAATAAAAATTAAATACTGAGATATACTTATGATTTTTTTTAAACTTAATTGAGCGAATGAATTTTTACAGTATTGATGTTTTTTAATCTTATCTTCTTATATAGAAATTGTATATAAAAAAAATAAGTATAATTTTAGTTGCAAAATGAATGCATTTAAAATTTTGTATAATTTGTAATTTCTAAAAATATACTTTCTTAAAACATGTACATCAGATCTACAGTATATCTACAACAGATCTACAGTCTATCTACAACAGATCTACAGTATTATATGTATAGTCTATCCATATCAGATCGACAGTATTAGATCTACTGTCTATCTAAATACGATCGACAGTTTTATATTTTAATAGATTCATATCACTTATTAAATAGTATTTTTTTATTAAAAGTTTTAGAATGAATGATAAGTAAATGAAATGTTAAGGTAGTATTTGTTAGTATATTTTTCCTATTTATAATATTAGATAAATGTGGAACACTTTATATTACTAATTAGTTATTTTTTTTTTTTGGGGGGGGATATTTTAAAGGTTTAGTTATTTAAAAATAACATAATCTTCAATACCTATTTAATATTTAGCTGTTTCCACTTCTATTAGTTAATGTTTTTGATAGGTCTGTAATACTTTTATTTTGTTTTTAACGCAATATTTTTCTTGAAATAAAAATCAAAGTCTTTTCCATAATCAACTGATATTTTACTGTTTATGTTTTTATAAAATAGCCATTCACAATAATCAATTTTATTATAAAATATATTTCATTTCCATTAAAGTCATGATTTATTATCAATATAACTTTATGCATTTTGGATTGGTTTTATCATCAACACCTTTCTTCGATATCGTTAAATATTTTTAGGTTTTATATTATATTATATTAACTATTATGTTACTATGTTTATTATGTTTACTATCCTAATGTTTTAAATTTTTCACACCAAACTTCTTAATACATACATATATATATATATATATCATTGCACATCTTTTAATATCCATTCTCTACAATTTTTATATTGCATGTCTCTGCATTGATGATCCTCAGGTTTTCTTAGAAGGATTGATATATTTATTACATTTCAAAGACTTGAAAATTTTTTATAAACAGACAATTTATGGTTTTCGAAACATGTTTTAAAGATAATAACACCTTTAAAATATCTAAAACATTGACTACAACTGATTTACAAGTAATTGCAAAAAATATTTTCTTAAAAACTCAAGAAGTACAAAAACCTCTTAGATGCAAATTGTATATTTCTCTCTATATATTTATTAATATTTAATGTTTTTGCAATAATCTTTCTCTTTTATACAAGTTACATTAATTTTAAAAACTTTTTTATGTTGTAATTATTTACATAATAATTCAAACTTCTGAATGACGAGTATAATAAAAAGAAAAAAAAAATCCAAATGAAAAGCAAGGAACAAAGAAAAAAGGAAGAGGTCACATCGGACCCTAGTATCTTAAAAAAAGAAAGCAAAGAGTTGAAACAAGTTCACCTCCAAAAAAATACGTAAAGATAAAAAAAAGGCAGAATAGCTGTCATCGAACACTGGATCTCATGCAGTAGTACAGGTAGACTATCCATTTCTTGGCAGACGAATAAAAATGGATAGATAAAAAATAAAATAGCTAGGAAGAAAATAGATGTACCACCTCAGGTGAAATATTAGAAAGGTGGAAAGGATTGGCGATTCACTTCTTTTCATCTCTTTCAGCAATTTTTCTTTCTTTTGTTTTGTCTTCGAATGGAAGGTTCACCTTTTCTCTTTCAAAATGATGGATAGAAGGGAGCATTGGAACTTTCGTTATATCGATGCTTCTGTGTGAAAATAAACCTGGGCGAATCGATTTCGAACTTCATCATCGTGATCAGCAGGCAGAAAGATGAAGGAAGAGAGTGGAAGTTAGTTCGGAAAGAAGCATATTATTCTTTTCCGGGGTTCTCAGTAACTGAAATTCTTATCTTTTATTTTTGTTTGTAACCATATGTTTCAGCCTGAGAAATTGTTATCCTTCTGAAAACTACAGATATAAAATTACATTTAAAACATCATGCTATTGAGTTTCAGTTATATTTCTATCTAATGTATGGGTTGTTATAATGTTGTGGGTGTGATTTTATTTATAAAAATTCCTTATAGGTGCAGGCATGTATTATTTGGACATTAGTTTTTTTGTAGGAGTAAAGTCCAAAACTTATGATCTATGTAATCGTTAATAACTACTTGTATCTTAAGTCTTAATACAAACACACCCAATTACAACCCAGAATTGCTCCAACCCACAAAACTACAAAATTCAATTTTTTCTCAATTAAATTTATTTTTTTAAATCCATAATACATACTCTTTTAAACTCAGAAATTGTTGAATTTTAAGTCTCAGCAAAAATAAAAACTAATTCAAGAAGAAAATGCTAAATTTGAATTTAAAAAAAACGAAATGTCGTTAGGATGAGGCTATGAATGGATATTTTATTTAGTTTTAAGCATTTTTTTATTTAGAAATAATGCTTATTTTTTATATTATTGATTAACATTAGGCAATACGGGCAACATTTTTATAACACAAGACTGCAATATCAATAAGGAGGGTGCAATTAAAATAACCAAAATACTGATTAAATAATTGATGTCTGGAGTTTGTTTTGACAAATAATAATTTTTAATGAGTATTATTAAAATTATAAATGAAAATCATTATTTTGCATTTCTACAAATCAAGAATCTAATTGCTTTCGCAGCAGGTCCGATTTCTTATAAAGCCGAACGCAAACCAGGGGTAAATTTGGTATCCAAATTAAAATGACAAGCGTTAAAAGTAACTGTTTAAAGGTCCTGTATTAAACAAGAAATATTTTTTACGTAGAAAAGTTAAAAATAAATGCTTTTATTCACATGTTTGTAATAAAATTGTGTTTACTTATTATGGGTGTCATTGCTTTACTCATTCCTATGTAAACATCAAAATTCCTATACTTTAAAAATAGTTATAGTGTAAACAAACATTGAGAAAGTTTTTCATTTGTTGTTCAAGTTTTTCGATTTTAATTGTAACTGTAACTGTTATTTATTGTGATTGTAAATGTTTCAAACCAATCGAAACCTTTACAAATCAGAAACTGTAAATAAAATAGGGGAAAAAAATTATAAATAAAAAAGAACAATACACGCAAATGTATTTAAGAAGTTTTATAATGTAAATTATGAACATATCGTATTAATTTATATATGCGACATCAGCTAAATATGAACATATGAATATCTACTTACATGCATCAATAAATAAATCCAGCCGTATTTCACCCCTAACATATAACTTAAAAATGCATAATTATATAACTCAAGGAAGATCTACATTTATCGGTGATATTAATGTTAATCAAAGTAAACATTAAAACAAGCAATAAATTATAAATTATTCTGCAGGGTTGTTCACAACTATCTTGCAGTCTCCCAGCTGTTTGAAACGGAACAGCTGATGAAATATTAAAATTTCCTTCGACAGCAGATATTCATCTGCATTTACTGATGACTTTGCATCCATCATTTCAAGCAAGAGAAGAGGGGGATTAAAAAAAAACTGGTGGCTACAGCTCTGAATTGATTCAAAATATAGACAGTAAAACATCGTCTTATTGTTTAGCCAGGAAAATTTAAATTCATCCTATTTGGTAAATAAAAAAAATTCCGGAGAATCACTGGAATTATTAACCAATACGAAGTAGAATGCTCTCAAATACTTAGGCGCCATTTTAGTTGAATAGCCATCTTAGTTTGTTTAGTCAATCAAGTCTATCTACCATTTTTAATTCCAAAACCTTCATTTAATTGTCAGAGAAATTCAGCAAAAACCTCTTTAAAAAGACTCAATCCAATTGATTTCAATAAATGCACATGCAGACTATTTTGGCAATGAGTACATAGCTATTTTTTCTAAATCAAACGTTATGGATAGTGACACAATTTACCTTCGGTATCCATTTTCACTTGTCAAAAATAACTTACATAACTGTCTCTTAGAGGATCGGCAATAAGATTGCAACTAAAACAACAAGAATAAATTTTTCGAAATTATTTCTGAAGTCTCAAATAGCCACATAGTTATTTCTAGAGAATAAAAATTCTGTTTACAAGTGATGATGATCCCTTCCCAAAATACCTCAAAAGATTCAAACCTCACAGAAGATGATTTCTGGTCCTGTGAAGAAACTTGAAATCCATCCCACTATGCAAAATCTTGTTTTCTTACAGAATAAGGGCATCTTAAAATCCCGCTTCAACCTTTTTACTTTCAATACCACAGAAATATAATTTACAACGCATGTACTAGTTAGATAATCATCAAATTAATATACATTATAGAAGAAAGTGAGTATTTAATCACTTCTGAAGTACAAACTAAACTTGCAGCGATCATTCAATCCCTCTATACCATATTCACTCTCATAATAATTTCTAACCCATGAAATTTTTTTCACAGGCTTATCTTCATGATGTTTCTTCTGCAATGCATACTTCACGTTTCACTTATGTTAGTTACATAGTTATTATTGTGTTAGCTACCATGGTGTATTTTCCTTTACTTTTCTGTATAAAAATTCATTATTCTTATGTATTTCTATAATTATAAGTTATTTTTGAAATTGGTAAACTGTTAAGGGACTACATGTCCTTGATACAGGTGGGAGGTAAAGTAAAATAAAGGTCAACTAAATCAACAATAATTATGTATAATATTTTATTTAAATTTATTATTTTAAACTATTTGTCTTTATAAAAATGGCATATTCTGAGTGAAAAGTGTGTTGTTGTTCGTTAAATTTCATATTGCTTAAGACTTGATTTTTTTCCATAGATTGTCTTTATAAATTATATTCAATATTTTATGTAACCAGATTTAACCATCAAATAAATTATGAAATGTATTTTTACCATTAAACGAGCGATGGATGTTTTCTTTCTTTTTGTAACCTTAATTAAAAATTCAGCAAAACTGGTTTGAACTACGAATTCTTAAACAATACATAAGAACTTATTTGGTCTCTTAGAAAAGCATTTCTTGTTTGCTTAATTTACTAAAGTAAACTAACAACATTACCTGCAGCGACATTCCGAAGTTGTTTATTAGAAAATTGTTGCTTTTTAAAAATGCATTATTACAAAATTTGAGTCGCAGTAATTAGATTTCCCCTTAAAGGGAAAAATAGATTATTTGAAAGACGCATTGTAGCCTTAAAAACCGAAGGAAATATTTTTTTATTTTGGGAAGCAACCAGATTTTTCTTTAGTCACTCTAATCTCATTATTCATTTTCTATTCATTGTTTATAAAAATAATCCCTTTTAACATTTCATCGTTTTGTATTGCATTTTGCAATATTAATTTAATATTTAATTTTAAAAATACTTGTTATAGAAAAGTTAGCGTAAGTACATTTTTTGTTTTTTTTGTTTATTTTAATCCCATAAAAGACTGATTCAATATTTACTATTTCATAATAAAAGGATAATAATTTATCAGACCTTAGCTAACTATATAAATAAACAAAATAATGGATTTTATAACGCTGATATTCCCTTAATCTTTTGTTATAATAATTCATGGTAGCAAACATATTTATAAGGTAAATTATCTTTTTTAAAATGAATCTTAATTTTTTTACTTATCATCAAAATGTGGATCTTAAAAGTCTCAAAGTAATTAGTCTTTAATTTCTAACATTGTCAATCATAGTAATCATAATTTCTTTGACGTGAATTCTACTGTTGCAAGTGATATATACAAAATATTTTAGAGCATTTAATGAATTCTTATTTCCTACAATAGTTTGTTGTTTAAATAGTTGTTCTTCTGAACTGAAAGTTTACATGTCTTCGCCAAGTTTGGTCATGATAAATTCTTAAGCAGAAAGTCCTCTGTGATAGAAGATTCAATACTGGTAGTGAAGATGGTAATGGTATGTGGTACTTGGTGGTAGTGGTATGTGGTATTTGGTGGTAGTGGTATGTGGTATTTGCTGGTAGTTGTTCAGATTGGTGGTAGAATATTCAACCACTTCACAGATGCCAACAATGTCATTTAATTTATGTTATTCATCCCATTAGCTAAAGACACAATTTTACTTAACTGAATGCAAAGTATTTTATAAAATATTCCGATTTATTTCTGTTTATTGTTTTCATGTATTCCTAGAGTTGTTCAGTGTTTCTCTATCGTGAGTTTATTGCAACTGAGTTAAATAGGCTTCGATATTCCTTCCTTCATTTTTAATTAATAAAAATCAATAAATTAGAATTATATATAGAAAGAAATATTGCACATTACTTTTTTTGTACTATATTACAATTTTTTTGTACTGTATCTATATTTTGAAGCCAAAAAATTAGGGTAGCTGATTGAATATAATTGAACAAATTTTGATCTAAATACCATTTCGATTTTATTTAAGCAACTGCATACTCACCACAGATAAATGTCTACCTGTAAGAAATTTAAATTTTCCGTAACTTTATTCATCTTCCTATACTTTTCACCACAATGTGAATGCTTAAGTTCTTATATCTGCTGTATTAAATGATTATTGTGCACAATGTTTAATAAAAAAGACATAGCCGAATCAACAGAACTTTACGAAATAAGAATGAGGGGCATATTTTTTCTTTTAGTTTTTCATAATTTTATTCAGGCTTTACCTATATTTGAAAGACGTAAAAAAGTGGATGAAGTAAAGACATATATTAAACGTCTTAAACATCTTTGAAATGTCCTAAAAAATTATCATCAACAGTATAAATGCATGTCCACCGAAAAAAATCCAACTGTTCTTCAGTTTCTAATTTATTGCTAGATGTAGGAGAAAGAAACATAAAAATGGAGAAATATCTCCAGCTAATTAATTGTATGAAGTGAAACATTTTTTGAAGACTTATTAAAAATGTATATCCAGATATAAATGATATTGAAAAAAACAAGAGGCCTTACGGATATCAAATCAAGCAATTTTGTATACTAAAAACAATATGGTGACTCATATTAATATTTTCACATAAAAGTTTGAAGTAGAGGAAATGATTTATACGGGAATTAATACTACGGTTAACTAACATGACACAACTAACTATACTATTAAATTTATAAATTCTTTAAGTATTTCAGAACTTTCATCATCTACAAATAAATTTAAAATAGGTATTCCTATAATTTTTATGTTGAATTTAAATGCACCTGAACTTTGTAATGGAACAAAATTATTAAAAATGTTATAAAAGCTAATTTGTTGAAGAATGTTTTAAAAGCTACTATACTAGCTGGAGAGAATGCATTTTTTTCACATACTTCTTATTTCAAAAAAAAATTCATATTATAATTTAAATGCACTCGATATTCTGTAGCTATTTCTTTCAAAATGATGGTAACAAAGCTCAAGGGCAAACAATGAATAAAAGTGCAAGATCTCTTCTAACATACATTCTCTCAAGTAACAATATCGTTATCTTACATATATCATATATTATTGATTACATGCAAATGAATTTAATGAATATGCATGTGCTAATGAAAGCAAGACACATTACGTAGTCTATAGCGAATCTATAAAATATTCATAAAGTGTTACATTTATTTATGAAAATACTTATATATATACTTATATACTTGTATATATATATATATATATACTTACCTTAATAGGAGCAACTTTCAGCTTTATGGATTGAAAATTTTATTTATAATTTAATACAAAAAGAAAAATTCGATATTGAATTCCCAAATGACTTTAAGAATTGAAATCCATTTAAATATAACTTTTTTTATACCTTTATGTCGTAGAAAAAAGAAACACTAAAACTACTAAAACCACTAAACTACTCTTTTTAATTTTCAGCATATTGCTTGTTTGAAAATACGATTTGCTTTATTAATTGATTTTTAAATTTGTTGAAGAAATGCTTACTGGTTCGCCTTTATTATTATTTTTTTTTGCTATTTGCTTCTATTTTCTTTTTATTGATTGTTATTTATTCTATTTTTAACCAATCGAATTTATTAATTTAATTCCATCTTGGTAAGTTTAATTATTGTTTACGGAAAGTCTTTTGATGAATTAATGCGCCATGAAGTTTTATTGCCCATTTAATTTCAACGCTTTTCTGTATAAAGAGCTTCTCTTTTCATGCGAAGATATTTGTCTTGAACTTCTGTTTGAAGCATTTATAACACATTAATTAATTTATGAAATGGTAAACGCAATTTTTTAATTGGTTTTTAAAAGCGTTGTCACAAAAGTCCACTTTGTAATGATATACTTTACATATTAAAATTATTTTAATAAATGATTAATTTATTTAAAATTGGGCCTGATGGCCGAGTGGCTAGCACTCTGATTCTCGGTACCACAGGTATTGGGTTCGAACCCCGGCGGTGCCATGGATGTTTGTAGTGGTTCGGAATCCACTTTAAACTGTAGGTCCCGATCTAACATGATCGTAGAGCGTTGCGGGGGCATCGTTACTCCGCGTCCGTTGCTTATCTTTAAGTTACATGCGCCCCTGAGTAATGCAAAGTGAGTAACGCAGCCCTTATGGCATATAAAGATCACGGTCTAATTGCCATCTGCATTAGAAAAAAAAATTAAAATTCTCTGTGGAAATATGTGATTCGATGAGGTAAGTGCTGATGTTGTTTCAACATCGATAAACAAAAATTAATGTTAGTTTAGTTTAATTTTTATACTATAGAACTACTTCATGGTTATTGTGGAGAAATGTGAAATTTCAATCGTGATCTAGTAGTGGATGTAATGTGCTAATAAGAGATATATGCTGTGGAAGTGCGAAGCAGCTACAATCGTCAGAAATGAGATCCCACCATTTTGATAGAGAAACATTTTTGTTTCTGTAGTTCAAGTTTGATATTTCCTACACCCCACACCCTCTACCTGTTAGAAGGTTGAGTCATGCATACCAGGAACATCCCACCGGGGGTAATTATTTTATTAAGGGATAATTATTTGAAAGGGATATTAAAGGGAAATTATTTTAGGAGTAACTGCATATGCATGTGCTACCTTAGAATCATTGAAAAGCTCTCACCAGGCAGCCTGACCCTCAATGCCAGTTGTTTAAAAATACATTGTCTGAAATGCAATCAAATCTCTTCCTTTCTGAAAGCAGTAATTGCAGCCATACCGCCGTCAGATTCGATCTTCAGCCCTCCTGCGTGATAGCTTCGCACGTTGTTATTGCATCCCAAGCTAACTGTCAATACATCTCCTACAGTTTCTTTCAACGCTGCCCACGAATATTTTTGCTTCCGTTGTTAACTGTGGCTGTTTCTCCTTCCAAAGAATGGGACTCTCCGATATGAAATGCCAGAAACCAGTTGGGTAATAACCCCAGTTGGGTAATTGGGTTTATTGGGTAATAAGTTGGAAATCGTCAAAAAGGGTGATACATTCAACTCGGTTCGGTACTCGTATTGCGGTAACCTCTTTTTAAGGCAAATTTTCGGTTTGATTTCATTTTAGAATATGTCTTTGATCAGTGCGGCCTTCATTTTCACGGGTTATATTCATTTATTCGTTATTTAGTGCGAATCACAAGATACTTTTCGTTGCATTGTGGACCAAGGAAGCTAAAGGGTCAGGCAACAATGGTGAGAAATTTCATGAAACACTCACAATTTTTGTAGAAGATGTATTATTATTTTGCATAAAATCTAATAATTATTGAAGATTAATTATTGAATATATGGGGAATAGAGTTATTATGATTTATTTTAATAATTAAAAGTTGAATTTTACCAATTTGCATAAAATTATAATTAGATATATTTAATAAGAGAGACCCTAACATTTACTGTAATAAATAAACTTTCTTTTCAGATATTTTTTTGGATGGTAGTTTATTGGGTAATAATTGCTTTGCGTTATAAAACTGATAAATAAAACAAAATTATACTGATTGGAATATTTTAACATACTCTATATATAAGTTAAAAATTTGAATATCTGAAAACAGTATATGATAATATTTGGATTCATCCAGTATCGGAATATCTTTGCCAACATCCTTGTTGACCCTAGACATCCCGGTTGACTCCGATCCCTGTTGACCCTATACATCCCGGTTGAGTTCGATTCCTGTTGACCTTGTATATTACTGTTGATTCATAAAATTTCTGGAGTCCATCATGCGAATAAAAATAACTGCTGATGTCTTCAAAACGTTCAAATTTTGATTTCCGATGCCCTGTCATTTAAAACATCACAAAAAAAATTATTATTATTATTATTATTATTATTTTTTTTATAATTTAATATGATTTACGATAACTTTCCTTCAAAATAAAATATTTACCTTCAAAATAAATGAAGATGTTGTTTCAAAGAGTTGTAAGAAGATGAATGCTTTTTTCAATGTATATTCTTTCTATTTTTGTTCCTCTCTCTGAAATTATACTTTTCTGTAGATATAGTTAGAAAATGGACAATCTTATATGTTTCTATTCCGTGTTCTTGCTATATTAAATAGTAACTATAATGGTGATTACATTCTTTAGACACAAATAAAAGCTGAGCGCAGAAAAGTGCTTCGATATAGACTTTAAAAATAACAACAGCACTCCGAAATTAAATTTGACAACATCAATTTGACGACACACCATAATCAAAGTAGGAATAATAATATATTCAGCACAATGCCTACTTAAACATAATCTGAATATCAAATAATTTTTCCAATCTAGCCTAAAGAATACCTTTTTTACTATCATGTCTGAAATAATTCATATAAGAAAGGAAAGTTTTATAAAAGAAATTATAGTTTAATCAACGCCAATATAATTTATTCCATTAAAAAATATGAGTATTATTTTTCCTCCTTGAATATAGGAATAAATTTAAATTAAAAATAAGACCGTGATAAAATCTAAAAATAAGACCGTGATTTACCTCTTGCCTTAATGATTAAAATTTCCTCCATTGACTTGTATGTTGTATAAATTTACATGGAAATAAACCACTTTGGGAAATGAAATAATGCTGTGGAAAATTTAAATAATAAACTCATGAAGCAGATATAAATTTCTTTGATTAAAATAATAATCAAAAAAATTGACAATAGATTTGAAATTCAGCTTGTAAATTTAAATTTAATTAAATTTTTAAATTTAATTAATTTAAATTAAATTTTTGGTTAATATTGTTTTCGCGAGTTATAAATATAAAAGTATATATTTTATATGCTAGTATATTAGGTACAGTAGCCCTTTTTTTTTTTCAAGAAAAGCAGAAATGTAATGAATCTAGCATTACCCACGACGTACTTTTGTTCTGTCTGAAGAAATGGCTAATGCAGTGGTCTTATCGTCCTATGAACAGTTATAGTGTTGCCATCTTGAAGTTCTTATCTCGTCTAGAGAAATAGAATGCTGCAAACTTAGAGTACCTATCCAAGTCACACAAACAGAAATTTTCAGTTCAGCATCACGAATTGGGTTTCAAACCAAGATACTTTGATACCTGAAGTCTCCAACTGATCTCAGTATTCTCTTGTTCCAAATACATTGAAGTAAGATTCCATTTTACAAATATATATATATATATATATATATGATCTTTTTTAAATAATAATAAAAATATTTAAAAAAACAAATGTTTAAAATTCACTAAAGCACATGACGCGAGATAAATAATATATCTAAATTCTTATTTATTTAAAATAAAGTTATCCTTGCACACTTAGTAAAGCGAGTGTGGGGAAAAAAGGAAAAAAATAACACCAAATTTTAAGCACGGAAAGGACTTTAAAATTAATTGTTTCAATAAATAAAAATATTTTCGAATGATTTTTTTAAATCTGTCTTAAGTATAGAGTATGTTCTAAATGTAATGAAATGTTTACTTAGTATACAATTATTTCATGAATACAGAAACGTGAAACTATTTCGCAAAAATTTATAAAAGCATTAAAGCCAAATAATTAAATGTCTTACATATACATACGCTTTAAATGCATACCAATATACAACTATTATTCATTTTATAAACATTTTTAAATTTTTATTTATTAATCCTTCTTTACTAAAGTATTATTAAAAATGACATATAACATATTATACAATGTCTCGATAACTGTATTTGTTTTTTTTTGCAATTCATATCAACTTTATTAATTAACATAATCTAGGTACACACACTATATCTTTTTAATGAATATATCTGAAACTGAATTTATATTGTATAAAAACTGTGTACTGTATAGATATTTACATAAACTGTATTTTTTCTTTAAAATGGGTTATAAAATATAAGTTACAAAAAGAATGTTACATTACATATAAAATATTTAAAGGTTGTATAAAGATTATAATACAGTTCTATTGTCTCTGCACAAAACGTATTTGTAATCATTAACCTGTAATACACTTCCATCGTAATATACGTCAAAGAAGTTTACAATTACTAGAAGAGCATAAGGTACAAAATATATATCTTTTTACCATACTTCCCAGTCAAGATTTAATTAAAAGCATATATTAAACAGGGTTAGTAGCATACAAATCATTCTTCACCGCGTGTAATTGCCCAATTGTATACAAACTCCGCATGAAAATTGTACAGTACCGAAAGAAACAACACAGATAAGCGAAGTAGGCTATTGAAGAAAAGCAACATAAAAATGGCGACCAGTTTTTACGCAGAAACTAACAATTTGTTTTGTTATTCACTCAGGAAGAGATGCAGCAGAGGAGAAAAACATACCCTTTTTTGGAGGACCTGTTTATATGTTTCTTGAAATTCCGTTTGCTAACACTCTTCTTCTTCTTGATCTTGGTAATTCTATTCCTGTCGAAATTATTTTTCTTTGTCGTTATTCATCTTCTTCGTGTATTCCTGTCATAATTCATCTTCTTTGTTTTACCTCAGATCTCCATACTTAAATTAGCATTTTAAGGTTTTTACGGTGACAAACGCTTCCTTTATAAAATAAAAATAAAAATACTTTACTAAATTTATTTAATTAAGTAAAATTTAAGTAAGAAGAGTAATTAAGTAAGTTTCTTATCCATATTAGCATTTTCTTATTTATTTTTTTACGGTGACAAAATAATTCTTCTAAGGGCCTGAATAGCCGAGTGGCTAGTGCTCTGGCGCTCGGAACCACAGGTTTCGGGTTCGAGTCCCAGCGGGGCAATGGATGTTTGTAGGGGTTCAGAATCCACTTTAAACCGTAGGTCCTGGTCTAATAGGATCGTAGAGCGTTGCGAGGGTATTGTTACTCCGCGTCCGTGGCTTATCTTCAAGTTACACGCGCCCCCTGGGTATTGCAAAGTGAGTACGTCTGTGCAGCGCTTGCCTTAAGGCATCCAAGACCAAGCTGTCTAAGTGTTTGCCAGCTGCATTAGAACAAAAAAAATAATTGTTCTATAAAACATATAAAAATATTTCAGTAAGATTCATTTCCTCAAGTAAGTAAGAAAAATTAAGTAAGGCTTTTTTAAATTAAATTAATAATTTATTTATTTAGTAAGATTTAAAGAAGCTGAGGTAAAAATGTTGAGAGAAACATTTAAAACTGGACAACAGTTAAAAATTATGTTTACTGAAGTAATTCAAATATTTGCTAATGCATGTATTCAATACTTTTATTTACATATGCGGATATATAAATGTATAAATATATAGACAGAGCAATATCTCTAAAATTTGGGTGCCGTACTATACTTCCAATGCTTGCCTGTAGCCGTATTTTATAGATAAATCAAGACCTCTCATGACACACAATGCTCAGAAATTCTACTTCGAACTCTAGATTGCATTGCAACCTAGGCCTGTCGTTCTCTAGATCTGTCCCCATCTAAACTTCTGATCAATGATTAGAAAATGGTTGTAAAAATAAAAACCATCGCTGTAAATGTATCGCGGCAAATGTACTTTTTTTTCCCACTTGGTCGATAGCAACATCTAGAAAAAGTCCATGAACCCATTAATGATTAAGGGTGAAAAATTTAACTTCTTTGCATTCTTGATTTTGCGGCACAAAGATATGGGCACCCGAAACGAGAAGTCTGTCTTTACCCCACTGGTTATGCCTTCGGTCACAGGAAACCCGTTTTCGTCGAATTTTACGACATGCATGGGCGACAGTGGGGAAATACTTTGGCAGTGGGTGGATACATCAAAAATTGACATACTCAAGGAACACACCCAAAGCTTCTTTCATCCAATGCCTAGATATGCAGTTATTGGTAATTGTGGAGATAGCACAGAGCATGGTTTTTTTGTCGTTTTTCAATTCTAAGATAGCTGTGTTTTTAATCACATTGCCTTTATGCTATTTGCATGTAATATCTCTTGTGCAGCTTGGAGCTGGATTTGGCATGGCCAGATACTGATTTGAGATAGCCATTCTTATTAAAGTAATTGAATACATCTTACATCAGATGTTTGGAAAAGAAACACAAATTCATTAATTTTTATATATAAAATCAATTTCGTTTGAAATCTTTGTTGTGTTATAAATTCCTAAATTTGTTATCATAATTTAAATAATCTTTGAATCCTTCATGTCAATGATCCATTGGATCAATAAAAGAAAAGGAATAAATGGAAACTTAGAGATAAATAAATTTTATAAACTTTTCCCAGGTACTGATCAGATTAATATAATATATTGCTTTATTTTATTTGTGGCATTTCCTTATTTAGAGATAAAACGAAAGGTAAAATTATAAACAAGCTTAACTCAGGGGGATATGAAAACAAAACTTTTTACTTTAAGCTTCTTTCATTCAATACATAGATATGCAGTTATTGCACAAAGCAGGGATTTTTTTGTTGTCTAAGAGAGCTGTATTTTTAATCATATTAATCAACGTGCTATTTGTCTAATAATTTTGACTTTTATGTATCTTGTCCAACTATGTGCTGGATTTCGTATGGCCAACTACTGATTTCATCTAGCCAAATTTATTAAATTTATTGAATTCCTCTTACGATGCATCTTAATTCATACCTTTGTAAAAAAAACACAAATTCATTAATTTTAATATGTAAAACAATTTTCGTTCAAACTATTTTTTCTGTGTAATAGATTCTTTAAAAATTTGATAATAATTTTTATAATCTTTGAATACTTTATGACAATGACAAAATCCATCAGTAAAAAAAAATAATAATAATTCAAGATTTAGATATAAATAAATTTTATAAACATATCTCATGCACTGATCAGATTAATATTATATTTTGATTTATTTCATTTGTGGTATGTCCGAATTTAGAGATATAACGAATAGAAAAAAAAAATAATTCAGGAGGATGTGAAAATAAAACTTTTTACTAATCCAATAAGAAGGAACAAGAAAAGAAATATTTTCACCATAAAAAGTTTCACGATACATAAAACATTTTTACAACCACAGAAAAAGAAACAGAAATAAGAAAACGGAATCTTTTGAGATGTAGTCCTTTTTTCCACAAGACGTTGAATAACGTGATTTATTGTTATAAGAAAAATTCTTCAGAAATAATTTTTTGGATATATATATTTCGTTAAATGATTTACTAAAAGGAATAGCTGTAAAACTAATTATTTATAAACAAGTATTACAAATTAAATAACCGAAAACAATAATCGCATGTATTCGAATTAATGGAAGAATTTCGAAATTGTTTTATGGGAGTTCTTACAGCTGTTAAACTGCGCAAGGTAAAAAAATACAAACAATAGTGAATAAAAAGTAATTCAACGATAATACTAGAAAAAATAGGCTTTGCATTTCGTTACCGAAAGAAAAAAAGCTTGCACAGATTAAATGAATTAAATTTGTTTTTGGCCATGATAACAATTAATCCAAAAAAGAAAGTAATTGAAGATGCAATCTTATAAAACGCATACATAATAGAATTTTTCATTTTTTTAAAATTATTTTTGAATATTTTTTTTCAGACAGCGTTTCTTAACAGTTTTTTTCTTCTTTTTTTGTTCTAATGCCGCTGGCAAACACTTAGACAGCTTGGTCTTGGATGCCTTAAGACAAGCGCGGCACAGACGTTACTCACTTTGCATAACCCAGGTGGCGTGTGTAACTTGAAGATACGTACGCAGAGCAACAATGCCCCCGCAACGCTCTACGATCCTATTAAGACAGGGACATACGGTTTAAAATCGACTCCGAACGACTACAAACATCCATGGCACCGCCGGGACTCGAACCCGAAACCTTTGGTACCGAGCGCGACAGCGCTAGCCACTCGGCTATTCAGGCCCCGCGTTCCATAACATAAAATTGACATTATTTATTGCTTAAAATGATACTGCCTTTTTATCGCATAAAATAAAATGCCATTATATATTGCTTAAAATAAAATTAACATTATCTATTTTTTAAAATAAATTGATATTGTTTACTGCTTAAAATTAAATTTAACATAATTATTTTAAATTTACTTTATTAGTTTATTCATTATTTATTTACAACTGACATTATTATCATTTGTCCTCATTATTATTGCGAATTCCATACATCGCGAATATAGGTTCTACTTATTTCCAATTTATATTTACATTTGTTATCTGAAATGTTAATTGTGTTGTTGTTGTTTCTTATCCCACTTGGCTGGCCAAGCCCACGAGCCCATACGTACTCATGATTGAAGGGGAAGGAAGCAGCTTCTGTTGTGATGGAGCACCCGTAGGTAGAAGTCTGATTTTGGCTCCGTGACGCTCTTACAGTCATAGGTTGACCGGGACCTACGGCTTAAAGTGGATTCCGAACCACTACAAACATCCATGGCACCGCCGGGATTCGAACCCGAAACCTGTGGCACCGAGTGCCAGAGCGCTAGAACATTCGGCGGCCATTCAGGTCCCAAATTTGTGAATGCCAACGGCACGTGGTGTTCCCAGGTGGTCACCCACCCAAGTACTGACCGCACCCAATGATACTTGACTTCGATGATCTAATGAGAACCGGTACATTCAACATGGTATGGACGTTTGTCTTTTGCAGACTAAAGTAATAGACTTTTCAAAAATATTTTTCCTTAAGAAAAAAACAACAAAGTATGTTGGTGTTGTAGTTATTTTGATGGAGTTGGAAGGCTATTCAACTCAATTCCAATAAACTCAGGATACAGAAACATTGAACGATTCCAGGAATAAATAAATTGGTCTACTTTATAAAATGCCTTTTCTCCTGCGCAATCACTCCAAGAAGTTTGTATATTAAGGTTATGGGATGACTGTCATAATTTTAAACATATCCGTGGGTACGTTCAGTTTCACTAAAAAATATAATAATAATAATTTTAAACTAATTGCTAAATTTCTATCAAAAATGAATATTTTTTTCAAATTTTAATTGGAGGATTTCAGCTAATTTATGCTATATTATTTAAAATGGTAAAATATTGTAGAATAAACTATTGAATATTATTATTATTTTTGGTAATTTTTTATGCGCATTGCGTTGAGCGAGATATTAAACATTTTATATTACTATAACATCTTTTAGTTAAAAATATCTGTAATGAAAACGTAATTTCCAATATTTATTAAGATACCGCGTGTGAAGGAATGAATAGGTCAATTTAGCGATGGTAATAGTTAAACATACAAACGTCAAAATACCGCATTAAGGAGAGTAAAAAATAAATTATTAATTATTTGTGGATAATTACAAGTTTAATATTTACAATACATAATATACATACAACAGCAATGTACTTTGCTATTCTAAATTATCTTTTTTTTTTACCTATCAAATTATCGATGTAATCAATTAAGCATGCAAATGTAAAGCAAGAATAATAAGGAAATAAAAAATAATAAATTATATACTAATTAAGAATTACTAATTACAATTAGTTTATAATTCCTTATTGTTATTATCGATAAAATATTAACTACTTATCACTAATTATAATAAATTAGTTGCAATAACTACTTACTTTGTTGTTATTTTCCCAATGAATTTTTTTTTTTGCTCTAATGCAGCTGGCAAACACTTAGACAGCTTGGTCTTGGATGCTTTAAGGTAAGTGCTGCACAGACGTTACTCACTTTGCATTGCCCAGGGGGCGCGTGTAACTTGAAGATAAGCCACGGACGCGGAGTAACAATGCCCCCGCAACGCTCTACGATCCTATTAGGACCGGGACCTACAGTTTAAAGTGGATTCCGAACCACTACACACATCCATGGCACCTCCGGGACTCGAACCCGAAACCTGTGGTACCGAGCGCCAGAGCGCTAGCCACTCGGCTATTCAGGTCCACTTCTCAGTAAAAATATCTTTGGAAAAGTCTATTACTTTAATCTGCAAACGAAAAACACAATTTACAATTCAGAAACATATTTAAATGTAAATTAGAAATAAGTAGAACCTATATTAGAGCTGTATTAAATGCGCGATAATAATGACAGTTTAAAATAAATTATGAATAAAATAATTATGCATAATTAAAATAATAATGTTCAATTTTTTTTTTAAGCAGTAAAAAATATCCTTTTTTTGAAGCTATAAATATTTATAATAATATCATTTTAAGCTATCCATGATGTTAATTTATTTTATGCAATAAATAAGGTCAGTTTTATTTTAAACAACAAATGATGTCAATTTTATTTTAAAAAAACGTAGCCTAAAAAATATATTCAAAAATAACTTTGAGGAAATGAAAAATGCTATTATGTATGTTTTATAGGATGGGGACTGAATGGCCGAGTGGCTAGCGCTCTGGCGCTCGGTGCCACAGGTTTCGGGTTCGAGTCCCGGAGGTGCCATGGATGTGTGTAGTGGTTCGGAATCCACTTTAAACCGCAGTTCCCGGTCCTAATAGGATCGTAGAGTGTTGCGGGGGCGTTGTTTTACTCCGCGTCTGTTCAAGTTACACGCGCCCCCTGGGTAATGCAAAGTGAGTAAAGTCTGTGCAGCGGTTGCCTTAAGGTGTTCAAAGACCAAGCTGTCTAAGTGCCAGCTGCATTAGAAAGAAAAAAAAATGTTTGATAAGATCGCATATTCAACTCATTTATTTATTTTTTAGAGTAATTGTTACCATGACCAGAAACAAATTCAATTCGTTTAATCTGTCAAACCTTGTTTTTCTTTCAGTAATGAATTGCAAAGCGCATTATTTCTAGTAGAATCATAGAATTATTTTTTATTCACTATAATTTCAGTAATTTGCCTTCTTTTTTTCTGCCACAGTCTAACAACTGTAAAAATTCCCATAAAACAATTTAAAAATTCTGCCATTAATTAAAATGAATGGGATTGCTTTTTTTTTTTTAGTTATTTCATTTTTAATTTGTGTTTATAAATAATTAGTTTTCAGCTATTCCTTTTACTAAATCCTTAAACGAAATACATATCTGCAAAAAAATTCTTTCTGTGGATTTATTCTTATGACAATAAATCAAGTTATTTAACGTCTTGGGAAAAGAAGGATAACATCTCAAAAGATTTCTATTTCGTTTTCTGAGGCTGTAAAAATGTTTTTATGTGTCGTGAAACGTTTTGTAATGAAAATATTTCTTTTCTTCTTCCTCTTATTGGCTTAGTAAAAAGTTATGTTTTCATATCCCCCTGAGTTAAGCTTATTTTATTATTTTACCTTTCGTTCTATCTCTAAATACGGAAATGCCACAAATAAAATAAAGCAATATATAATATTAATCTGATCAGTACCTGGGAAAAGTTTATAACATTTATTTATCTCTAAATCTCCATTTATTCCTTTTCTTTTATTGATTCCAATGGATGTTGTCATTGTCATGAAGGATTCAAAGATTATTTAAATTAAGATAAAAAAATTTAGAGAATTTAAAACACAACAAAGATTTCAAACGAAATTCATTTTATATATAAAAATTAATGAATTTGTGTTTCTTTCCCAAACATCTGATGTAAGATGTATTCAATTACTTTAATACACTCAAGAGCCAAAACATTCTGGCCACCCCTACATTTTGCAATGAACTCGCCTGTATGACGTGGAAGGCACGTGATCAGGTGGAAGTGGTATTTAACTGGTATTAAGTGGTGGTATTAATCCATTCCAAGGCGGGTTGAAGCTGTGTTGAGGGCCAAAGGTGGGCCAACTCATTATTGGCAGGTGGTCATAATGTTTTGGCTCTTGAGTGTAAGTATGGCTATCTCAAATCAGTATCTGGCCATGCCAAATCCAGCACCAAGCTGCACAAGAGATATAACATGCAATTACATGCAAAAAACATAAAGGCAATATGATTAAAAATAAAACCCTCTTAGAATTGAGAAACGAGAAAAAAAACAAGCTTTTAGCTGTCTTCACAGTTGCCAATAACTGCATACGTGATCATTAGATGTGTTCCTTGAGTATAACAATCCGTGCTACCTCCAGCCATTGTAAAAGCACATCTGCCGTATCAAAGATGGTGTTTATTTTTGCAACCATTTTCCAATCATTGAATAGACTTGATATATGGGTGACAGATCAGGAGAACGAACTGGTCAAAGTTACAATGCAAGTTAGATATCGGAAAAGATTTGTTGAGCATTTCGCATAATCAGGTGTTTTGCATTGTTCTGTAAAATATGTCTAAAGGCAAACATTGAAGCTATAGTATGGTTCCCAAATATCAGAGATATTGTGCTGTCTATATATGTATACATTTATACACCTGCGTATGTAAATAAAAACCTTGAATACCTTCAGTAGCTAATATTTGAATTACTTCAGTAAACAGAAATTTTACCTGGCGTCAAATGTTAAATATTTCTGTTTACATTTTTACCACAGTCACTTTAAATATTACTAAATAAGTAATTAATTAACCAAATTACATAAATCTTTCTTAAATCTACTTAGTCTACTTACTCAATTAAATTAATCTTACTAAACTATTCATGTATTTTATAAAAGAAGCCTTTTTGTCACCGTAAAATAAAGAAAATGCTAATATAGATATGGAGAGCTGAGGTAAAACAAAGAAAATGAATTACGACAGGGACAGAATTACCATGATCAAAAAAGAAGAAAAGCTTTAGCAAACACAATTTCAAGAAACATATAAACACTTCCTCCAAAAAAGGGCATTTTTTTTCTTCTTCGCTGCAACCTTCCCTGAGTGAAAACAAAATAAATTATTAGTTCCTACGTAGAAACAGGGTGGGTCTTTTATGTTAGTTTTCTTCAATAACCAACTTCGCTTATCTGTGCTGTGTATTTTGGTACTGTACAATTTTCATGCGGGGTGTATATACAGTTAGGCAATTACACGTGGTGAAGAACGATTTGTATGATACTAACCCGGTTTAGTATCTGCTTTTAATTAAATCTTGACAGGAAAAGTATGGTAAAACAAGATATATTTTGTATCTTATGCTGCTGTAAATGTAAACTTCTTTGACGTACATTAGGATTCGCATAATATTGCAGATATTGCTTACATATACTATTTGTGTTGAGGCAATAGAGCTGTATTGTAACCTTTCAATATTTTAAGGTTCGTTACCTTTAAATATGTAATAATCTATTTTTGTAAACATACGACAGTTTATATAAATACCTACTTGATATATTCATTAAAAATATATAGTGTGTATATGAATATACGATACGAATTGTAAAAAATACAAATACAGATATAGAATCATTACAGAATATGTTATATATCATTTTTTTAATATTACTTGAGTAAAAGAAAAGATCGATAAATTCAAATTATAAAAAAAAACTATAAAATGTATAACTGTTGCATATTCGTATGCAATTAAAATGCATATGAATGTAATTTATTAAAATATTTGTTTTTAAGTGTTTATAAATTTTTGCGAAATATTTTCGTGCTGTTATATACATGACAAAATTATAGTCCAAGTAACTATTTATTTACATTTAGAAGTAAGTTATAAGATCTATTTTAAAATATTTATAATTATTTTTTATTTAATACAATAATTTATTTTTTACAATCATTTCCGTATTTAAATGATGATGTTCTTTTTTTTTTCAGGCATTTTTTATTTAGTGTGCAATACAAGGATAACTTTATTTTAAATAAATAATTAATTTCAGATGTATTTGCTATTTTGTGCTCAATGCTTTAATGAATTTCCTAATGAACATTTTTCAGTTAGTAATTTTCATTCAGTATTTGGATGAATTTTACTAATGAACATTTTTCAGTTAGTAATTTTCATTCAATATTTTGATTATTAAAAAAATATATAATTATCCATTACTGTTTTTCTGATGAAGAATGATTTTCTTTTCATACATACTATACTAATATTTATCAGATTTTATGCATTTATTTACTTAGGTTTTTTTTTTTTCTTTGAAAAATTAAATTTTATTTTTTTGCATTTGGAACTAGAGAATACTACGATCAGATGTCAAAGAGTTTAGTTTAAAACCTTACAAGGAATGTTGAACTGAAATTCCTGTTTGTGTGACTTGGATGGGTAATATAAGTTAGTAGCCTTCTATTTTTTTCAACGAGATATAAATTTCAAATTGGCGTCACTAGAAATGTCCATAGCACGGTAAGAACACTGTGTTAGCCATCCCTACAGGTAGAATAAAAGTACCTCCTGGGTAATGCTGAATTCGTTTCATTACTGATTTCCGTGTAAAAAACGGTCATAGACCTAGCATATAAAAATATCTAGTTTTATATTTATAACTCTGGGGGCATACAGGTAGAATGGCATAGAGGTAGGCATACAGGTATCAGGTATCATAGGTATACAGGTAGAATGAAAGTACCTTCTGGGTAATGCTGAATTCGTTTCATTACTGATTTCCCTCTAAAAAACGGTCATAGACCTAACATATAAAAACATCTAGTTTTATATTTATAACTCGGAGGGCCTGATGGCTGAATGGCTAGCGCTCTGGCATTCGGTGCCCCAGGTATCGGGTTCAAATCCCGGCTTTGCCCATGGGTGTGGTAGTGGTTCGGAATCCACTTTAAGCCGTAGGTCCGGGTCCTAATAGGATCGTAGAGCGCTGCGGGGGTATTGTTACTCCGCGTCCATGGCTTACCATAAAGTTACACGCGCCCCCTGGGTAATGCAAAGTGAGTAACATCGGTGCAGCCCTTATAGGCATCCAAACACATCCATGTCTGTTTTCCAACTGCATTGGAAAAAAATATATATTTATAACTCGTGAAAAAAATATTAACTAAAAGTTTATTTTCATCATTTCATATGAACATGAATCCATACAATAGCTTGACTCCGGTCCATTGGAAATGTCGCAGCGAGGGTAAGGGATGGTAAGTTCCCTCTGTTAGAAATTCTCCCAAGTAAAACTAAAATATGTGCTGAGTAACAATGAATTCCTTACAATCTGAGTTTCTTTTAAAAAAAACGCCACAGTGCCTAAATATATAAAATTATATACTTTTATATATAAATATTAACCAAAATTTTTTTTTTTTTCATTTCATATAAACATGAAGGCATACATTATCCTGACTAGGGACCATGAGAAATATAGATAGGTAGATTACAGGAAGGCAGGGCCTGAATGGCTCGCGCTCTGGAGGTTCGGTACCACAAGTATCGGGTTCGAATCCCGGCGGTACCATGAGTGTTTGTTAGTGGTTCGGAATACACTTTAAACCGTAGGTCCCGGCCCTAATAGTATCGTAGAGCATTGTGGGGGCATTGTTACTCGGCGTCCATGACTTATCTTCAAGTAATGCAAAGTGAGTAACATCTGTGCAGCGCTTGCCTTAAGGCATCCAAGACCAAGCTGTCTAAGTGTTTGCCAGCTGCATTAGAACAAAAAAAAATATTTATATACTCGTGAAAAAAATTTCATTATTTCTTGTAAACGTGAGCACATAAATTAGCCCGATTCGGACATAGCGGAAACGTGTGCAGCTAGCGTACAGGAGGGCTGAGCTTATGGCATTTAGAGTCACTTTTTCAGAAACGAGAAGACTGTATTGCTGTTTCTTATCCCGTTGGCCAACATCAAAAACTAGGCCAAGTGCTTGAGTCATGTGTACTGTGTTCTCATGAAAGGACGGAAGGAGGGAGGCAGCTTCAGTTGTGATGGAGCACCCGTAGGTAGAGATCTGACTTGGCTCTATGCCGCTGAAAAAAAGGAGACAGTTCATTCCGGGAGAATCTTTATTGGAAGCTATTCAACATTTGAGTATTGTATGGGAGAACCTAGGTAAGAATCACCCATTCTGACTCACGAGGCAAGATGCTGAACATCACAAACGCCAGCCTTCGTTTTTGAAACGACCTTGACTCTTCTTTGCTTGAAACAGTGTATACAACCATGTTTCCAGTAAATTATATATCAGCGTAATGCTCACCGATAACGTAAGTTGCCAATGACCAAGAGTCTGGCACGAAACCGCTTGATGGCGAATATGTGTAAAGCATCTCACATCAATAGTTAGGCTGTCCAATGAGAATACAATGAATCCATACTCCTAACAATTATTCAGAAAAAGTACTTTCCTCACCTGTAGGTTGTTTTCAGGTTGTCTGTGGTACACATGAGTCCTACAAAGGCTTCATCACCATCTTTCTAATTGGTAGGCGGTTGCGTAGCCCTAGGTAAGGATGCGCGCCGGGGAGAAAGGAAAATAAAAGAATGCATCGATTAATAAAATGTAATGCTCAAAGAATTATATTTATCTTCATTACAGAATAGAATAAGAAATGTGAAGATTTGAACTTGATATACTTATAAAAATATACCTTAGGAGTTTCTATGGAAAAAAATAATAAATAAATGCAGCGGAAGTATTATGACGAATTAAGTTGTTTAAATCAGGAGTCTGCATTCTTCTATTCCCTCTGTGTTTTGAACTTTTATTCTTTAGAGAAGAATAAATCTACCAATTCATTTAACGAGCCATACGGCAGAGGCAACTCCAATTGTCTGGCAACAAGTTAGACACTGCAAAAGCTTCATTTTTAATACTTTCCTTTAGATTACCAGGCACAATTGCTTGCTACTAGACAGTAATTGGTTGCTACTAGTTAATTCCAATTTTTTTTACCTTCAAAGAAAATAATAGCGATATTTAAAAGAATATAACTTGAAACTTGTATTTTAAATAATGCCCTAAAGAATAGTTAGGGTTACTTACGATGATGTGAGAAACATAATAAAAATGTATATTTACAAAGGAAATTTTATTCCTTTCATAATGCTAATTTAAAAGGCAACGTTAACGATTTCAACAATTATTAGCTTTATAACATGAAATATATTGGATAAGAGCGAAATTTTAAGTCTTATATATGTTATATTTTTTAACGGCTTTAGTGTACTACGAATTCTCCATGTTATTTTGACTACAATAAATTATATTCGGTATATAGGTATACGCATGTAAAACTGTTATATAAACTAAAACTACAAAAAATTTGAATCCTTCATGTCAATTGGACTATAAGAAATTATATACAGCATACACATATAAAAAATTGTTATATAAATTAAAATTATAAATAATATATAAAATACATATATAATACATATAACAAATTGTTATATAAATTAAAATTATAAAATACTTCGAGTCCTCACCGTCATTTGGCCTGATACAGGATATACAGTATATACACATATAAAACTGTTATATAAACTAAAACTACAAAAAAATTTGAATCCTTCATGTCAATTGGACTATAAGAAATTATATACAGTATACACATATAAAAATTTTTATATAAATTAAAACTATGAAAATATCTATAATCGTTTAAATTTAACAACAAATGATTTAAATTACACCATTTAATGAAAATTTTGTCACATTCCCCATAACCATTAAATAGTTTTCAGATGAGTATGCTTTGGAATGGACAATATCATGTGAATAAGGAAGATTCATGATGAGAAAAGTGTCGGAACAGTATGAACTCAAAAGCCAGTATGAACAGTATATCTAAATGCCAGTATGAACTCAAATTACGTTGGTAGATTGTCCAATACAATACGCAGTATTATCTTTGATTGAATATACTCAGTTATTCTTTTCAATCCTAGATATACCTATACCTTTTTTTTTTTTTTTTATAAAATCGATAAAAGTGTTTTGATTATACAACCATTAAACAAATAAAACCCATAACAATTAAACATTTTTTCAGATGAGTATGTTTTGCACTGGACAGTCTCATGAGAATGAGGCACATTTTTGTTGAGAAAAATATCAAAACAAAGAGAGACTAGGGTTTTTTTTTTATCCTCCATCTGTAGATCAGTATAGTTTATGAGCTCGACATGTGTTGGAAGATTGTTCAATGCAATAGACCAGACTTTAATTGAATATAGTTAGTTATTTCTTTCAATGTTAGATCTTCACATGTTTTTTTTTCTTTTGTAAAACCGACAAAATTCTTTTAATTACATAACCATTAAACAAATCCAACCCATAACAATTAAACATTTTTTTCAGATGAGTATGCTTTGGACTGGGCAGTTTCATGTGAATGAAGCAGATTTTTGTTGAGAAAAATATCAAAGCAAAGATTGACCAGGGTTTGTTTTTTCCTCCATCTGAAGATTATAGTTCATGAGCTCGACATGTGTTGGAAGATTGTTCAATGCAATAGACCAGACTTTAATTGAATATAGTTAGTTATTTCTTTCAATGTTAGATCTTCACATGTTTTTTTTTCTTTTGTAAAACCGACAAAATTCTTTTAATTACATAACCATTAAACAAATCAACCCATAACAATTAAACATTTTTTTCAGATGAGTATGCTTTGGACTGGGCAGTTTCATGTGAATGAAGCAGATTTTTGTTGAGAAAAATATCAAAGCAAAGATTGACCAGGGTTTGTTTTTCCTCCATCTGAAGATCAGTATAGTTCATGAGCTCGACATGTGTTGGAAGATTGTTCAATGCAATAGACCAGACTTTAATTGAATATAGTTAGTTATTTCTTTCAATGTTAGATCTTCACATGTTTTTTTTTCTTTTGTAAAACCGACAAAATTCTTTTAATTACATAACCATTAAACAAATCCAACCCATAACAATTAAACATTTTTTTCAGATGAGTATGCTTTGGACTGGGCAGTTTCATGTGAATGAAGCAGATTTTTGTTGAGAAAAATATCAAAGCAAAGATTGACCAGGGTTTGTTTTCCTCCATCTGAAGATCAGTATAGTTCATGAGCTCGACATGTGTTGGAAGATTGTTCAATGCAATAGACCAGACTTTAATTGAATATAGTTAGTTATTTCTTTCAATGTTAGATCTTCACATGTTTTTTTTTCTTTTGTAAAACCGACAAAATTCTTTTAATTACATAACCATTAAACAAATCCAACCCATAACAATTAAACATTTTTTTCAGATGAGTATGCTTTGGACTGGGCAGTTTCATGTGAATGAGGCAGATTTGTGAGGATAAAAATACCAAAACAGAGATCAGTCCAATTTTTTTATCGACAAAATTTTTTTGATTATTGGTATATAAGCAATTTAAAGTATGATTTTATATTAAGAAATATCAGTTTAAAAAATAGCATTTCATATTTACTATCAAATATTCTAAAAGGAAAAGTATATAAGGTGTCATAAAATAATATTAGCAAGATTCAAATTCAAGAAATTAAAACGAAAGCCATACAAATTCGCATATATTTTACATAAAATAATGGCTAAGTTATACACTCAAGAGCCAAAACATTATGACCACCCCTACATTTTGCATTGAACTCGCCTGGATGACATGGAAGGCACGTGATCAGGTGGAAGTGGTATTTAACTGGTATTAATCCACGCCAAGGCGGGTTGAAGCTGTGTTGCGTGCCAAAGGTGGGCCAACTCGTTATTGACAGGTGGTCATAATGTTTTGGCTCTTGAGTGTATATATTAAGCATATGATATAATAAATGACATATATAACACATTTTCAAATGTTCAATCTAAAGATTTTCGTGTGTCTTGAAAGTTTAAGTTTATCAACAGAAATGGGTTAACTCAATAATCTACTATTCATGCTAATTAAATAACTATTATTTTAGTACATTCAGTACTATTATTTCAGTTTTTTGGAAAAAAAAATATTAACGTTACAGAGTGAATAAATAATAATTAGAAATTAGCATATATAAGCATATTGATAACTCTAATAAAAAATAATTCACTAACTCCCTGGCACTGCAGTCGTTTTTGGACCGTTGCCGTATGATTACTGGCAGATTCCGAAACGGAGATGTCTTATTTTATGGGGTAGGTTTGTCAGTTCTACGCCCTACAGACTTATTAAACTGGGACCTAGGGTTTAGAGTGGATTTCGAATAACTAACAAACATCTATTGTTACGTCGTGATTTGAATAAGACACCTGTGGCACCGAGTGCTAGTTACTGGGACATCAGGCCCCATTAATAATTCTACAAATATATATTCTTTATTTAGGTTAGATTGGAAAATATTTGGTATTCAGATTTTATGTTAAAATATGCATCGTACTGAATATATTATTCTTCTTACTTTAATTATGACTCCTCAAATTTAATTTTGGAGTTGCTAATGTTATTTTTAAAGTCTAGATCGAAGCACTTCTCTGGACTCTGTTTTTATGATTTGTGTCTAAATGAATAATATAATCACCATTACAGTTACTATTTATTTCATCAAGAATACGGAATAGAAACATATAAGATTGTCTATTTTCTAACTGTATATACTGAAAAGTTTAGAGAAAAGAGTAAAAATAAAAATAATATATCTCGAAAAAATGGCTTCCATCTTATACAACATTTTGAATTCAATTATTTTGGAGGCAAATATTTTACTTTGAAAGAAAGTTATGTAAATCATATTAATTTGTAGTAAAAAAAAATTTTTTTTTCGTGATGTTTTAAATAATATGGTATCGGAGCATGTTGAAGACAATATGGAAGTTTCGCTCTTCATCAGCATATATAGCCCATTAGCCCATTACATCCACTACTAGATTATAACTGAAACTTTACATTCATTCACAAGTAACATGAAGTTGTACTATACAACAAAAATTAAATAAAAATAACATTAATGTTTATATATCGATTTTGAAATTATAACAGCACTTACCTCATCGAATCACATATTTAAACAGCGAATTTTAAAGAGATTATTCATTTATTAATATGCAAGCTACATCATCTAAGTAGACTTTTGTGCCAAAGCTTTTAATAACAAATTTAAAAATTGCGTTTTCATTTCATAAATTAATAATGGCTTCAAACAAAACTTCAAGACAAATTTCTTCGCAAGAAAAGAGAATTCTTTATACAGAAACGCATTGAAAATAAAATATAATTAAATGGACAATAAAAATTTTTGGCGCATTAATTCATCAAAAGACTTTCCGCAAACAATAATTAAATTTACCAAACTGGAATTAAATTAATAGATGCGATTGGTTAACAATAGAATAAATAAAAAGAAAATAGAAGCAAATAGCAAAAAAATGAATAAAGGTGAACCAGTAAGCATTTCTTAAACACATTTAAAATTCAATTAATAAAGCAAATCGTATTTTCAAACAAGCAATAAGCCGGTATATAAGAAGAAACATACATGACTTAGTGTTACTTTTTTTTTCCAGGATATAAAGTTTAAAAAATATTTATACTTAAATGGATTTCAATTCTTATAGTCATTTGGGAATTCATTATCGAGTTTTTCTTTTTGTATTAAATTATAAATAAAATTTTTAATCCATAAAGTAAAAGTTGCTGTTAACAGAGTAAGTGTATTATATATATATATATAATGAGCATTTTTATATCTAAATTTATCACTTGATGTATAGTTTACTGATTCCCTGTAAGCTACTTAATCTGTCTGCATGTCAGTAGCACATGCATATTCATTATATTCATTTGCATTTAATCAACGATACATGTTATATGTAAGATAATAAATGATACATGCGAGAGAATGTGTGTTATATGATCTCATTTACTTCTATTCATAGTTTGTCCTTGAGCTCTGTATCTATCATTTTGAAAGAAATAGAAATACCTGCAGGATATTGAGTGCATTTATATTCGAATATGAAATTTTTTTTTTTTTGGAATAAGAGATATGCGAGAAAACAATATATTCTCTGTCTTTTCTGATCTGTTTAAATCTTGTAGCTTTTACAACACTCTTCAAAAAATTAGCTTTTATAACATGCGGAAACGGAAACGGAAGTACCTGTTTCGGAGTACCTATGGGGTAAGTATATTCTGGAAACCTCCACATATTCATTAATGTAGTTAAATTTACATTATTGAAATTACATCGTGAATTTAGATAAAAAAAAGAAAAATCTACGCAAATAAGTTAAATAATAAAAAGAAAGAAGTAAGTTAAGTTACTCAGTACAATTAGGAGTCCGTTACATGTTTCCCCGCGGACGGTCAGTGAATCAACGAAAAATAAAAATGTAAAAAAAATATATATATAGAAATTAAAATAGATACATTAGAAATGAAAACATTAACTTCTTAAGAATTTTAGATATCATTTGGAAAAATTACGATAGCCAGTATTTGCGTTAGTTTTGCACATCGTAGCAATAAACGAAAATTTAAGGAGCCAAATAGACACCTCAGATTTGAAATTTAGCTATTTTGATCATTTTGAGTCCCACGAATTCTTTTTAGACGTGGGAAGGACTCAATCGTCACCAAATATTCTTAATAGCTTTGTTCCATTACGAAGTTTAGGTGCATTTAAATTCATTATTAAAATTAAAGGAATACCTATTTTAAATTTATTTACAGGTAATGATATCCTGAACAGTTATTGAATTTATGAAATTAACAGTATAGTTACTTGCGTCATCTTAGTTAATCGTATTAATCATTGTATAAGTCATTTCATTTGCTTCAAACCCTTTTGCTATTTTTTATCTGTAATACATTTTTAATAAGGCCTTCTACAAAAGGGTTCCTTCATACAGTTTATTAGTTCTCACTTTCCCTATATATATTTGTTCTAATTTTCAATCGTTAATAAACTATTTTTTTTTAAATATCCGATTCCTCCATATACTAAGTTCAAATATTAGCACTTTTCATAATCTTTAACATTTCTAAATATAGGTTGAGTGGAAAATAATATTATATAATAGATTGCAATTCTACTATTAGTTCTTACTTTCCCTATATATATTTGTTCTAATTTTCAATCGTTAATAAAATATTTTTTGATTCCTCCACTCAAGTTCAAATACACTTTTTTAAACTTGTAGTGGATGACACTGGATGTGAATACAGTTTTTTCAAATATTAATTCAGTAATTAAATTTAAATAATTAATTTTAGTTTTTTTTTTTTTTAAATTTAAGTTGCATGTATCTAATAATAGATGGCTCTAGATGTAAGAGGGCAATTTCAACTTTATTTGTAAAGGACCTTTTTGCAATATAGTGCAAAAAAAGTAGGAATTGACTTAACATTTTTTTTTATATTACTTGTTTTATTAAAACAGACCAGGAAGATCGAAACCTATCCAACTCAATTGGACTTAACTCAAAATATAGAAGCCTCGAAGAACTCCAGAAATAACAATAAGCAGAAATACATTTGCTACTATATAAAATGATATTTTATAAAATGTTTTTCTCTTAAGCATTCAGTCAATGAAATTTGTGTCTTTAGATTATGGTATGATCATAATAATTTTAAAAGACAATGTTGGTATCTGTGAGGAGGTTGAATCGTCTACCACCAATCGTCTAATGGCAGGAATATCTGTTTTAAGAATTTATCCTGATCAAACTCGGTCTAAACATGCAAACTTTCAGTTTAGAAGACCATCTATTTGACCACGAAACTTTGTAGAGAAAAGAAAATTTTTTAAGTGATCTAAAATATTTTGTAAACATCATTTGTAAATTTATAATTCCTTAAAAAAAGATGTTACGATTTTTATTATTGACAATGTTAGAAATTAAAGACTAATTACATTCGAGATTTTCAATATCCATCTTTGGAGATGAGTAAAATATAACGATTCATTTTAAAAATGATAATTTACCTTTTAAATATGTTTGTTACCATAACTTTTTATCTTAAAATATATAACAAAAGAATAAGGAAATAGCAGCATTATGAAATACATTATTTTTTTTATTTATATAGTTAGCTATTGTTTGAAATTTTTTTATCCATTTATTATAAAATACTAAACATTAAATCACTCTTTTATGGGATTAAAATAAAAAAATACAAATTGAAATTACGCGAACTTTTCTATAACAAGTATTATTAAAATTAACTATTAAATTAATATTGCACAATGCAATACAAAATGATGAAATGTTGAAAGGGGTTATTTTTATAAACAATGAACAAAAAAAGAATAAGAGTTTAGAGTGATTAAGGAAAAATCTGGTTGTTTCCCAAAATAAAAAAAAAATACTCCATTCAGTTTTTAAGGATACAATATTTCTTTCAAATAATCTATTTTTCTCTTTAGGGAGAAATCTAATTACTGCGACACAAAATTTGTAATAATGCATTTTTTAAATAGCAACAATTTTTGAGTAAACAACTTCAGAATGTCGCAGCAGTAATTTTGTTAATTTACTTCAGTGAATTAAACAAGCAAGAAATGCTTTTTTAAGAGACCGAATAAGTTCTTATGTTGTATTGACGAAACGATAGTCCATGCCACATTTGACGAACTTTTAAATAAGTTTACAAAGAAGGAAACATCCATCGCTCGTTTTGTGGTAAAAATACGCTTCATAATTTATTTAATGGTTAAGTCTGGTTATGTGAAATATTGAATAATTTATAAAGACAAGTCTATGGAAAAAATCAGTTCTTAAGTAAAATGAACTTTAATGAAAAACCACAAACCTTTCACTAAGATTGTGCAACTAGTATTTATAAAGACAAATAACTTAGAATAACAAATGTTTATAAAATATTATATATAATTATTGCTGTTTTAGTTTAACTTTATTTTACTTTACTTCCACCTCACCTTTTACCAAGGGCATTGTAGGCCTTTACAAATTAGGAAAGTTAAGAGTAGAAAAATAATTACAATTTAAAAAAATAACTTACAATTAGAGAAATCGAATTTTAATACAGAAAAGTAGAAAAAAATACACTATGGTTGCTAAAATAATAGTAACTATGCAACTAACAAGTGGAATGAGAAGTATGTATTGTAGAAATAATGCATCGTCTAGATTCTATGAAAAAAAAGGGCATGGGGCAGAATTTATTGTGAGAGTGAATATTGTTGAGAACTATTGAATGGTAGAGATAATTCAAATTGTATTTTAAAAGTGATCAAAAGCTTGAAAAATCTATGGCATGATATTTAATTTTTTTTTCTTTCTAATGCAGCTGGCAAACACTTAGACAGCTTGGTTTTAGATGCCTTAAGGCAAGAGCTGCAAAGACGTTACTCACTTTGCATTACCCAGGGGGCATGTAACTTGAAGATAAGCCACGGACACTGAGTAACAATGCCCCCGCAACGCTCTACGATCGTGTTAGACCGGGACCGACGGTTTAAAGTGGATTCCGAACCACTACAACATCCATGGCACCGCCGGAACTCGAACCCGAAACCTGCGGTACCGAGCGCTAGCCACTCGGCCATTCAGGCCCTTGGTATAAAATATATGATGATATATTATTTCGTTCCACAAAAAATGAATTATTACGAGCAATAAAGCACCCTATGACGCCATTTCTCATTTGTAACTTATTTGCATATGATGTTGGAATTAAAAAATTGTAAATCTTATTTAAACATTAAAAAATGGGTATACATGTAATAATATTTAATAATGAAAATACTTTTGATAATTTTAGCTACACATCATATAAAATAATACTAATTTAAAAAGAAAAGAAGTTTTATATATAGAAAGACAGACACAAAAAAATAGACAGGTCTAGTCCGACTACGAATCGTCTGGATAATTGTCTAATAGTTAAGTTGGACGGATTAATAAAAAAGCAATGTGAAAGAGGAGAAAATGTGATTTAGGAAAGAATTTTAATTGCGAACTAAAAATAACTGTAATTTTAATAATTAAAATTTTAGATTATATTATATTTATAGAAAAACTAGGTGAAATTAATCCCACACTAATTGTTAAAGTTTTTCCTTTCAAAGAAGCTTTACGCCGTCAGTATCTGGATGTCACATCTAACCAGAATCAAAGCGGGCGTTTACCGATAAACCGAATGTTAGCTATTACATGATAACCGTGGTCGAATTGGAGAAATTTAATTTTTGCGGAGACTTAAAATTCAGTATTTTTTAATTTTAAAGATGATGTCTTATGGATTTAAAAGGAATTTAGTTAAATTAAGGAAAACTTTAATTTTGTATAGTATAATTTTGTGGGTTGTAGCAACTCTGGATTATAAATGGGCATGTTTGTATTGTGGCTTGAGACCCAAGCTTGAGAACCCACGGCTTCATTTAAACACGCACAAACACCACACACATATAATATAAAGATATAAACTCAAGAGCCAAAACATTATGACCACCCCTACATTTTGCACTGAACTCGCCTGGATGACGTGGAAGGCACGTGATCAGGTGGAAGTGGTATTTAACTGCTGCTGGAGAGTCTGAAGAATCATTCTTTCACTTACTTCTGTGTGTGATGGGAACACACACAGAAGTAAGTGAAAGGTGAGAGGTGGTCATAATGTTTTAGCTCTTGAGTGTAATTACTGATTTTGTGGAAGGATTTCACTTCTATGCCGAAAATAAAGATATTCAGGTATGCGCTGGATGCACGAAATATATTTCCTCTCTGGGCGGCAATGTATAGACCAACTATTATGCAGGGTTACGTAGAATATATTTTCTCACGGGATGAGAGACTACAAACTAATCCTTTCTTAGCTGCCGCGCCATTTGCGCTCCACTTACTCTAGGGTGAGAGTCTCGAAACAAACTAACCACTTTCCCTAAATGCCACAGAGCACGCTCGTGCAGTGCTTAAGTGGAAATACTGTTATAATATCTAATAAAATATCAGTATTATTAACAAAGAATGCAAAATATATAAGATAAAAATTATAAATAATTAATTTAGACAACTGAATGTTTCTAACATTCTAAATAAAATACTAAACGCAACATTTCAAAATAATTTGATTTATTTAAATTTTTTAAATAAAACATATCATATTTCAAATGTTTCAGTTGCAATAACAAGAGATTACATATCTGAAATTTTGAATTTATAATTTTACAAAAAAAAAATAATAATGTATGAATAATACATGCCTGCACACGCATAACGAATTACTATAAAAAAAATCGCAAACTCAATATTACAATTACAAAATAAATCTTATTATAATAGATTGAAATACTTGAAAAATCAATAGCATGGTGCTTTAAATGTAATACTCCATCTATAGTTTTCAGAAAAAGAAGAATTTCTCTTGTTTGAACATACGGGTCAAAGCTCTAAAATAAAATATAAGAATTTTACTACTCTTTCTTTTGTATTTCTACCATTAAACCGAATGTTTGCTATTACACGCTAACCGTCGTCGAACTACAGTAATTTTATTTTTGCTCAGATTTAAAATTCAGCAATTTCTGAGTTTAAAAGAGTATGTATCATGGATTTAAAAAAAATAAATTTAATTGAGAAAAAATTTAATTTTGTAGTTTTGTGGGTTGGAGCAATTCTGGGTTGTAATTGGGTGTGTTTGTATTAAGACTTAAGATACAAGTAGTTATTAACGATTACATAGATCATAAGTTTTGGACTTATACTCCTACAAAAAAACTAATGTCCAAATAATGCATGCCTGCACCTATAAGGAATTTTTATCAATAAAATCACACCCACAACATTATAACAACCCATACAATAGATAGAAATATAACTGAAACTCAATAGCATGATGTTTTTATATCTGTAGTTTTCAGAAGGATAACAATTTCTCAGGCAGAAATATATGGTTGCAAACAAAAATAAAAGATAAGAATTTTAGTTACTGAGAACCCCGGAAAAGAATAAAATGCTTCTTTCCGAACTAACTTCCACTCTCTTCCTTCATCTTTCTGCCTGCTGATCACGATGATGAAGTTCGAAATCGATTCGCTCAGGTTTATTTATACACAGAAGTATCCATATAACGAAAGTTCCAATGCTCCCTTATATCCATCATTTTGCAAGAGAAAAGCTGAACCTTCCATTTCAAGACAAAACGAAAGAAAAAAGAAATTGCTGAAAGAGATGAAAAGAAAGTGCGAGTGAGCAGTGAATAGCCAATCCTTTCCACCTTTCTAATATTTCATCTGAGGTGGTACATCTATTTTCTTTATAGCTTCTTTTTTTGTCCATCCATTTTCCTTCATCTGCCAAGAAATGGAGAGTCTACCTGTACTACTGCATCAGATCAAGTGTTCGATGACAGCTTATTCTACTTTTACTTATATTTACGCATTTTTTTGGAGGTGAACGTGTTTCAACTTTTTAATTTCTTTTTTAAGGTACTGGGGTAAGAGGTATCTTTTCCTTTTTTCTTTGTTCTTTGCTTTTCATTTGGATTTTTGAATATCATTTTTCTTTCTTACGTCATTATTTGTTCGTTACTTCGTATTTTTCATCTTTCGTTAATATCTTCTTTTAACCAAATATGATTATCCAAGAAAAAGAGACAGAAAAAACAATATTTAAGGATAACGGGGTAAATTGTATCATTTCGAGAATCCAGATTATATTCGTTGTACCTAAGGTTAATGTGAAAGTATCTAAGAAAAATGACATGCAAGGATTCAGAATATTTTTTATATTGAAAACCTCATGCATATCTATCCAGATGTAGCATTCTTTTATGATTTTTTTCTAATGTCAGTGTTAGCTTCATGCCTTTGCTAAATGGCCAAGTGAGAAAGGTAGAATCAATCCGCTTGTGATATTAATCAATCAGATTTAAATTTAAATTTAATTAAAATAAAAAATATATATTTTGTCTTGATACGATATATGTTAAATATTATGTAATATATAGGATATGTTAAAGTTTATATAAGGTAATAATATATATATTTGTATACACTCAAGAGCCAAAACATTATGACCACCCCTACATTTTGCAATGAACTCGCCTGGAAGGCGTGGAAGGCACTTGATCAGGTGGAAGTGGTATTTAACTGGTATTAATCCATGCCAAGGCGGGTTGAAGATGTGTTGCGCGCCAAAGGTGGGCCAACTCGTTATTAATAGATGGTCATAATGTTTTGGCTCTTGAGCGTATATATATATCATTATATAAATTTTAATTTTATTTATTTAATTCACATATAAAGTCAAATTTAACAATAACGAAGCCTTGCCAAATTCGTTAATATAATTATAAAGTTCATAATAAGTTAACCAAGGACATTTTGTGTAGATAAATCAAATCAACTTGTAATTCCATTCTGCTAAACAACCTTTTGTTCAACTGATTCCTAATAAAACTTTTTTTCCAATTGTAAATACAACTTTTGTAGTAATACAACTAAGGTTTTCAAAAGGAAAAAAAAAATTCATTTCAGGCAGAAGTTTTGTTGAATTCTTTTTTCTTTGTCAGACAAAAACCTGAAGAAGTTCGCCTTCAATGTACTCTTCTACAAAATTCATCGTGTACAGAAAACCGTTTCATTCACCTGCGACATGTTGTTTGCTTGTTTCTGTGAAAGAAACACGAACAGGAAACCAATTTCCCAGACAGTGAACGGGCGTTTTTGTGTCGTCCAAAATTCGCACTTTGGCCTTACACTGACAAATAAAGGATGCGTTAAGAACTTATTCCGTATTTTACACTTTAGGGAACAATTCAGACTGAATAAAGAAATTGTAGGTTCTTCTTTTTCTATTTCCTTTGAAGAAAAAGAAAGATATCTTAATGTTAAGGTGGAAACGAATTGCTCTATAAAAATTTGTTTCTATTATTTTTTGGATCAAATCAAAATTCCCTTATTTAATGATAACAATAACTATAATTGATACTAACAGATATTTTAAATGTTTATAAATGTGAAATATTTAATTATCTTAATTTCTAACTCGTTTTCATTTATTTTATGAAAAAACGTCTGGAAATGATTATAATTCAATTAATTGAAGAAAAAAATCATTTACGGACATATAAATAAAATTATAAGAATTTCGTGAAAATAGGAAATAAATAGTTTTTAAAAAAATATATATATGCAATACATTGGAAAAAAGGACGAATAAAGCTGACGTGGATAATATTTTAAACATCAGATTTCAATCGATATGCTTTTTAAATAAATTAAGATATGAGGACAATGTTCAGATAACCATTGTAAAACTTATAGAAAATTTCAGCTTTGGAAGTATTTTATTGATCCAGGATATAAAAATTCTTAATTCTTTATTAATTAAGATGAATTTTTTTTTATAATTCTTAAATCGGTTATTTATTGAAATTATAGAATAAATAGTATTTTAATTAAATTTAAAAAAAATCAGAAGCACATCTACATAAATTGTGAAAAAGTTATTTTTGAGATATTTTCTAAAATAAACGCAAACCATGGTCATATATTACCACATATTTGCATATTTTATTATTTGAATATATCTTAAAACGCAAATTTTAAATGCATTTAAGATATTTTTGAAAAAGGAAATCAGGAAATTATTCATTTTTTCTCATTAAATTGTTAATGTTAACAAAAATACAAAAATATTAAGCAGGAGAACCTAATATTTCAAATAACCTAATTATAATAACCTAATAACCTAGTTAATATTATGTTTTAAATTATATGTTCAAATTGCTTAACAAAAAGAATAATAATTTTAAATGAATAGTTACTAAATTCGTACCGAAAATGAATATTTTTTTTCAAATTTTGATTAGTGGATTTCAGCAAATTTATGTTACAATATTTAAAAACATAAAATATTGTAAAATAATTTATTTATTATTATTATTATTTTTGGTGAAATGTTTTTTTATGTGCATTGCATTTAATGAGCTATTAAACGGTTATATTTTTGAAATTTTACATTATCGTACCATCCTTTTGTTAAAAATCTCTGTAACAAAAGCGTAATTTATAATATTAATTAGAACATGGCGAGTGAAGGATTGAATTTTTCAATTTAGCGATGGTATCAGTTAAACATATAAACGTCAAAATACCACATTAAGGAAAGACTAAAAAATAAATTAGTTATAAATTATTTGTTGATAATTACAATTTCAGCAATTACAATAAATTATTTACAACAACAATCTGTTTCACTTTATTATTTTCTTACCCATCAAACTATTGATGTAATCATTTAAGCATGCAAATCTAAAGTGAGTATAATTATAGAAATAAAAAATAATAAATTAGTTACTTAGAATGATAGTTACAATTAGTTCATAATTAATTAATGCTGTTACGATTAATTATTAATAAATTATCAATAATTACAATAAATAAGTCCCAACAACAACATACTTTGTTATTATTTTCTTGATGAAACGTTGTTTACAAATGTCTATTACTTTAATCTGCAAAGGACAAACACTATTTTATCAATTTACATTTCAGATAACAAATTTACCTATAAATTGGAAATACATAGAATTTATATTCGAGATATATTAAATTCGCAAAAATAATGAAGTCAAATGATAATAATGACAATTTTAAGTAAATAATGAACAAAATAATAATGTCAATTTAAAATAATATTATTCAATTTTATTTTAATCAATAAACAATGTCAATTTTTTCAGCAAAAAAAAATGTCAATTTTATTTTAAACAACACATAATGTCAATTTAATTAGTAACATATCATTAAAATCTATAATTAACATAATCATTAAAAAAATCATATTGTTTAATGATTTTTTTAAGCAACAAATAATGACAAATTTATTTTAATCAGTAAAAAATCTCAATTTTTAAAACAACTAACGATGTCAATTTTATTTTAAGCAATACATCATGTCAATTTATTTTATGCGGTACTACTGCTGTCCAAAAATTGTATCCAAACATAATTTTAACGAAATGAAAAATTATATTACATACATTTTAAAAGATCGTATATTCTATTAATTTCTTTTTTTTTTTTTTTTTTTGGATTAATTGTCCTCATGGCCAAAAACAAATTCAATTTATTTAATCTGTAATTATTAAAAGCTTTAATTAATTAAAAGCTAGTTTTTCTTTCAGTAACGAAAAGCAAGGCGCATTAATTCTAGTATTATCATCGAATTATTTTTTATTCCTATAATTTACATAATTGCATTTTTTTCTTATATAGCTTAACAGCTGTAAAAACTCCCATAAAACAATTTGAAATTCTGCCATTAATTCAAATGAATGCGATTTTTTTTTTTAGTTATTTAATTTGTAATGTCTGTTTATAAATAATTAGTCTTTCAGCTACTCATTTTAGTAAATAATTAAACGAAATATATATATCCCCAAAAAGTCTTTCCGAAGAATTATTCTTATAACAATAAATCAAGTTATTCAATGTCTTGAGAAAAAAGGATAACAACTCAAAAGATTTCATTTTCTTATTTCTGTTTCGTTTTCTGGGGCTGTAAAAATGTTTTTATGTGTCGTGAAACTTTTTATGATGAAAATATTTCTTTTCTTCTTCCTCTTATCGACTTAGAAAAAAGTTTTATTTTCATATCCTCCTGAGTTAAACTTATTTTTTTTATTTCATTATAACTTTATATACGGAAATACTACAAATAAAATAATGCAATATATAAACTGAACAGTACCTGGAAAAATTTATAAAAATTATTTATATCTAAATATCCATTTATTTTATTATTTTACTGATTCCAACGGATATTGTTATTGCCATAAATAAATTGAAATATTATTAAAATTATGATCAAAAATTTAGAGAATTTATTACACAACAAAGATTTCAAACGAAATTAGTTTTACATATAAAAACTAAAGAATTTATGTTTCTTTTCCAAACAATTCAATTACTTTAATAAGTATGGCTATCTGAAATTAGTATCTGGCCATGGAAAAATTCAGCACCAAGCTGGACAACATATATTTCATGCAAATAACATAAAGGCAATATGATTAAAAATTAAGCCTTCTTAGAACTGAAAAACGAGGAAAAAACCATGCTTTTTGCTGTATTGACAGATGCCAATAATTGCATACGTAAGCATTGGATGTGTTCCTTGAGTATGCCAATACATGCTACCTCCAGCCATTGCAAAAGTACATCAAAGATAATGTTTATTTTTACAACCATTTCTTAATCATTGACCACATGTGTTTTATGGGCGATAGATCAGGAGATCAAACTCGTCAAAGTTACAATGCAAGTTAGATATCCGAAAAGAATTGTTGAACATGGCGTATAAGCAGGTGTTTTGTGTTCTATAAAATATGTCTACAGGCAAACACTGAAGCTATAGTATGGTTCCCAAATCTCAGAGATATTGTGCTGTCTATAAGCATATATTTATACACCTGTGTATGTAAATAAAAACATTGATTATCTATGGTAGCTAATATTTAAATTACTTCAGTGAATAGAAATTTATCTACTGTCAAGTTATAAATATTTCTGTCAACATTTTTATAGAGGTCACTTTAAGTCTTACTAAATAAAGAAATAATTATCTGAATTAAATAAACCTTACCTAATTAGTCTTACTAAAATCCCACTTAATTAAAAAAATATTACTAAATATACATACATTTTATAAAAGAAGCATTTGGTCACCGTAAATAGAAATAAATGCTAACATAGATATGAAGAGCAGAGGTAAACAAAGAAAATACATAACGACAGGAATATCAAAACAGAAGAAGAAGAGCGTTAGCAAACGCAATTTCAAGAAACATATAAACAGGTCCCCAAAAATAGCATATTTTTTCTTCTTTGCTGCATCCCTTCCTGAGTGAATAACAAAACAAACTGTTAGTTCCTGGGTAAAAACGGGTCGACCTCTTTATGTTGCTTTTCTTCAATAGCCTACCTCGCTTATCTGTGTTGTTTATTTCGGTACTGTACAGTTTCCATGCTGATTTTATATACAAGTAGGCAATCACACGTGGTGAAGAATGATTTGCATGGTACTAGCCCGGTTTAGTATATGCTTTTAATTAAATCTCGCCTGGAAATGTAATGTAAAAAGAGATATTTTTGTCGTTATGCTCTTGTAATCGTATACCTCTTATTTCTAATCGTACTTGCAAGAACAATAAACAGAAATAAATTTACTACTATATAAAATGCTTTTCTCCTACACATTCGATCAATGCAATTTGTGTCTTTAGGTATCTTTTGGTATGACTATTATAATTATAAACGACACTGTTGTTATCTGTGAAGAGGTTGAATCTTATACCACCAATCATGCAGGACCATGTGCATTAAGAATTTATCATGACGAACTTTGCGTAGACGTGTAAACTTTCAGTTCAGAAAACCAACTATTTAAACACCAAACTCTTGTAAAGGGAAAAAAAATCATTAAAAATAACGTTTTTAATGATTTTTGAAAAAATTATTAAAAAAAATCATTTAATTATTCAAAATATTTTGTATATACGATTCGCAATTGTATAATTCAAATGAAAGATATTATCATTGACAATTTTAAAAATTAAAGACTAATTACTTTTGAGAATTTCAATATCGTTATTTTGCTCGCTTTAAAAATGAGAATTAACCATTTATATATGTTTGTTATAATACATTTTTATCTTAAAATGCATTAAAAAGGACTAAGGGGAATAGTAAAATAAAATACATTTGTTTTTGTTTATTTATATAGTTAGCTATGGTTTGAAAAATTGTTATCCATTTATTACGAAATACTAAATATTAAAATCAGTCTTTTATCGGATTAGAATAAAAAATGCAAATTGATCTTAAACGAACTTTTCTGTAAGACACATTTTAAAAAAATTATTATTAAATTAATATTGCAAAAGTCAGTATAAAAATGATGAAATGTTAAAAGGGATTATTTTTATAAACAATGAACAGAAAATTAATAATGAGATTAGATTGATTAAGGATCGTTTCCGAAAATAAAAATAAAAAATACACCCTTCAGTTTTTAAGGATACAATGCGCCTTTCAAATAATCTATTTTTCTCTTTAAAGAGTAATCTAATTAAGGAGACTCAAATTTTGTAATAATGCATTTTTTAAATAGCAACAATTTTCGAGTAAACAAGTTCAGAATGTCGCTTCCTGTAATGCTGTTAATTTACTTCAGTAAATTAAACAAGCAAAAAATGCTGTTATAAGAGACCAAATAAGTTGTTATGTATTGTTCAGGAGAACTCAGTTACACCAGTTTTGATGTACTTTTAATTAAGTTTGCACAGAATAAAAAAATCCGTCGTTGGTTTAAAGATTTGATGGTTAAGCCTGGTTACATAAAATATTGAATATAATTTATAAAGACAAGTCTACGGAAATCAATTATTGAGCAAAATGAACTTTAATAAACAGCAACAAAATTTCCATTAATAATGCGCAATTCGTTATTTATAAAGACAAATAATTTAGAATAATAAATAAAATGTTATACACAATTACTGTTGATTTAGTTGCCCTTTATTTTACTTTACCTCACATCTGTACCAAGGACATGTAGCCCCTTACCAGCTTACCAACTCAGAAATAACTTATAATTACAGAAATACATGATAAGAACGAATTTTAATACAGAAAAGTAAACAAATACAATATGGTAGCAATTATAACAGTAACAAAGTAACAAACATAGGTATACATTGAAGTAGTAGATAAACGTGTGAAAGGCATGGGATAGAAAATATTTTGAAAGGGAATATTGTTGAGAGTGATTAAACGGTCGCAGGTAATTCAAATTGTATTTCAGAAGTGATTAACTGATCACTTTCTTCTATAAAGTTCAAGAATTTAAAGCTTTTCCATCAGAACTATAGATTGAAATTATATTTCTGTGCCACTGAAAATAAAAAGGCTGAATGATGATTTTAAGGTGCCATGACTCTTTAAGATGGCAAGTATTTGCATAATGGAATGGATCTCCAATCGCACTTCACCATAAATTATCTTTTGAAAGGTTGCATCTTTCCAAGTATGTTGGGAAGGAACCATGACCAATTATGGACAAACTTTCTAATAGAAATATGTGGTTTCTTGAGATTTTATATAGGATTTCTTTGGGTGGTAATCACCAGATAGCGACATCTTACAGTCGCTTGTCTTTGAGAGCCTCTTTAGAACGTGGGGGTGTATTGAACTTTGAACTCTGACCCCACGAGAAGGGGAGAGGGCCCTGTAGATGAAGCAAGAGGAGGAGAACGCTAGCTGAAAGAGAACGGATGAGAAGCTGCGTCAAGCAGCGGTAGAAAAATGGTTGTGAATGTTTAACAATTAATGTAAATATCATTGTAAAATATCGTAGGAATAAATGGCTTCATTTAAAGTAACGTCCGGTTACTGCGTTTTGCATGTCAAATACCCTAGACACCCACTGCAAAAGTACAGCCTCTGTAAGACTGATAGAGAAGTATAACAAAACTGTAGGTTCAGCCGGGATGCATCTGTTGAAACCGGTGTAACCCTACAGAAATTGGGGTTTCGGCTGGGATGCATCTTTTGCAAGCGGCTAAGTCTACATTTATAATAATTTTTCATACTTTCGAAACATTTAGCCTTGATTCCAACCTCTTCGCCGAATGACTGAGGGATAATTATTCAAGTTAATTTTGAGAAGTGAAAATTGATGAGAAGATGATTTGAGTCTTCAGTATAACGCTTGATTTAGCAAGACTATCTAAGTACTCATTGCCAAAATATTCGGCATGTGCATTTACCGAAATCAATTGAATTGAGTCTTTCCTTAAAAGTTTAAATTAAAAAGCATGAAAATTCTACACTTTAAAAAGAACAAATAATTAATTTAGACAACGTAACGCTTCTAATATGTTAAATAACATATTAAAAAAACATTTCAAAATCATTTTATTTATATAACATTTTTTAAATCAAAAATACTTTTATTTCAAATGTTTCATTCGCAGTTGCTAGCAATTACATAGCTCAGAAATAATAATTAAGAATCAATAAAAAATGAATGAATTTAAGAAATAATGAATAAGAATAATAACTGATTGCATCCACATAACGAATTATACAATAAAATCATACACTCAATATTAACATTACAAACACACCTTATTATAATGTATTGTTTGAAAAAATCAAGCCTGAAAATCAATAGCATGATGTTTTAAATGTATTATTTCCTCTGCAGTTTTCAGCTGGATAACAATTTCTCTTGTTGGAACATCTGGGCCAAAACTCTAAAATAAAATATAAGAATTTCAGTAACTGAGAATTCGGAGGAAAGAATAATATACTTCTTTCTGAATTAACTTCCACTCTCTTCCTTCATCTTTCTGCCTGCTGATCACGATGATGAAGTTCGAAATCGATTCTCCCAGGTTTATTTTCACACAGCAGCAACTATATAACGAAAGTTCCAATGCTCCCTTCTATCCATCATTTTGCAAGAGAAAAGGTGAACCTTCCATTTCAAGAAAAAGCGAAAGAAAGAAAAATTGCTGAAAGAGATGAAAAGAAGTGAATCGCCAATCCTTTCCACCTTTCTAATATTTCACCTGAGGTGGTACATCTATTTTCTTTCTACCATTTTTCTTTGTCCATCCATTTTCCTTCATCTGCCAAGAAATGGATAGTCTACCTGTACTACTGCATCAGATCAAGTGTTCGATGACATATATTCTGCCTTTTTTTTTTATCTTTACGTGTTTTTTCGGAGGTGAATTTGTTACAACTTTTTGCATTTTTAAGATACTAGGGCCCAAGGTGTCTACTTCCTTTTTTTATTTCTTGTTTTTCATTTGAATTTTTTTATCTCATTCTTCTTACGTCATCGTTTAATCACATCGTATTTTTCATCTTTTGCAAATGTCTTCTTTCAAAAATATTATTTTCTTGAAGAAATGGAAAAAAAAACGCTATTTAAGAATAATGGGTGGGATGGGGAGATGATTCTATCTTTGTGAATAACCAGATTTTATTCACTGCACTTGGATCCTAAGATTAAAATGAAAATATCTAAGAAAAATGACAAAATGTATTCTGATGCACAATGGTTTTCATTTTGAAATCCATTTTTTGTGATGTAGTATGTTTTTTTTTCAAATTCCAGAACAAGCTTCATGCCTTTTTTAAATAGTCAAGGGAGAAAGGTCAATCAATCCGCTTGTAATATTAGTCACAAACAGAGCTTATATAATCCCGAAGGCCTGTTGCAGATTTGGAACATCTAATGTCCTCTTTTCTTATTGATAGAATTTTGGCTCTCTAAAAGTTCTAAAAAAATAAGAAATTTGTTTCTTCTTGTATTGCTGAACCACTTTCTGTAATTTTTTTTCAGCTGATTCTTGGTATATACCTAAAATTATTTTGGAGAAGAGAAGAAGCTATAAAGTTCACATAAGCTTTGCACCCACGTAGAACTGTACCTACTGTTCACATAATCGCATCTCATAATTATAATTTATATTTTAGGGGTGTTACAGCTTACTAAAGCATAATTTGGTATAGAAATATATGGTTTGAAGGGACGTATTGATGAATAAACTTCGAAAACAACTTTGATTAACATCGGATTATATTGAATTTTTATAAATGTAAATGATTTATTTATTTTAGTACTTTGATTTGTTTGCAATTTTAGCTGGATTTGGAAGAAAAAAAAATCTGCAAAAGTATACATTTTTGTAAAAACATAGCCTTTGATTATGTGATTAAATTAATTGAATCAAAAAAAAATTTTTTGGACATATAAATAAAGTTATAAAAATTTCAAAATCACTTTATTTATAAAACATTTTCTAAATAAAATATATCATATTTCATATATTTCTGACGCAGTTATTACATAACTTAGAAATTCGAATTGAGAGTTTTGAATTTATAATTTTACAAAAAAATAATGTGCAAATAATATTTGCAGCACGCAAATAATGAATTGGTATAAGAATATCAAATTTAAAATTACAATTATAGACACATCTTATTATAACAGATTGAAATACCTGAAAATCAATAGCATCATGTTTTAAATGTAATATCCCATCTATAGTCTTCCGCAGGATAACAATTTCTCTTGTTGTAACATATGGCTAAAACTCTAAAATAAAATATACGAATTTCAGTTACTCAGAACCCCAGGAAAGAATAATATGCTTCTTTTCGATCTAACTCCCACTCTCTTCCTTCATCTTTCTGCCTGCTGATCACGATGATGAAGTTCGAAATCGATTCGCTCAGGTTTATTTACTCATAGAAGCATCGATATGACGAAAGTTCCAATGCTCCCTTCTATCCATCATTTTGCAAGAGAAAAGGTGAAAATTCCATTTCAAAACAAAACGAAAGAAAGAAAAAATTGCTGAGAGAGACGAACAGAAAGTGCGAGTAAGCAGTGAATCGCCAATTCTTTCTACCTTTCTAATATTTCACCTGAGGTGGTACATCTACTTTCTTTCTAGCTTCTTTTTTTGTCCATCTATTTTCCTTCATCTGCCAAGAAATGGATAGTCTACCTGCACTACTGCATCAAATCAAGTGTTCGATGACAGCTATTCTAACTTTTTTTGTCTTTACGTTTGTTTTTCTGTTTTTTTTTTGGAGGAGGTGAACTTGATTCAACTCTTTCGTTTCTTTTTTAAGATACTACGGTGCGAAGTGTCTTCTTTTTTTCTTTATTTCTTGTTTTCATTTCGATTTTTTCTTTGACATTTTTCTTATTTATGTCATCATTTCTTGGCATCGGATTTTTTATCTTTTGTAGTGTCATTTTTTTCTCAAATATGATTTTCCAGGAAAATTGGAGAAAAAAAATCACTATTTAAGGATAATGGGTGATAATTGTATCTTTTTGAATGTCCAGATTCTATTCGACGCACTTGGATTTTAAGATTAAGGTGAAAGTATCTAAGAGTAAGCACAAAGTGTGCTGTTATGCAGAACAGTTTTCATAATGGAAACCGCGTGCATATTTTTTGAGATGTAGCGTTCTTTTACGTTTTTTTTTTTTCAAATGGTGTTTGCTTTATGCCGACATCAAATGATCACAGGAGAAAGAACAAGGAATTCGGTTGAAATATTAGTCACAAACAAGCATATAGAAACCAGCAGCTAATGTCATCATTTCTTATTGTTATTCTTGTAACTTTTGCTTTAAAAGTTCTAAAAAAAAAGAAGAGAAAATTGTGTCTCTTTGTATTGATTAACAATTGTCTATTATTCTTTCCAGCTGATTCTTGTTACTGTGTCCAAAAATTAAGTCTAATATTTAATTTAAAATTAAATTGGCTTATGGAATTTTCATTTTTAGCTTGCTGACACTGTCCTTGACATCTGTGTGAAATTTGCTGCCAAAATATTCATTAGTGTTTGAGTTACGCTTGGTTTTGTGAGACATTAAAACTGATTCCGGCAATTGTTGAAATGTCTAAATTAATTAAGCAAAGAACTTGCATTAATTTTTTTTGTTTGCGGAAACGTATGGAATGTTGCAGAAGGAATTTGGTGAGCATTCTTATAACGGAAAGAAATGTTTAGAAGTAATATACACAGTGCAAAGAAGGCAGAGAACACGTTAAAGACGAAGAGCCACCTGATCGACCATCAACCTCAACCGACGTAGCTCACGTCCAAAAAAAGTTAAAGATTTGTGGCTTGCAAACAGTCGAATTACAACCTTGACCAGGAGTATTCAACTGTCAAGCGACAAACTTTGAAGGAGGATACAGCTTATTAACACAACATTTTTGTTGTAGGAATATACGGTATGAGTGACGTATTGAGGAAAAAAAAGATTTTTATACAAGTTATCGCAACATTCAGACATAATAATTAAATTGATACACTAATGGGACAATTACCAAGTCCTCTGACTAGCAACTGTCTTTTTATTTACCAGACTCCAGCTGACTCGTTTGGGGACCTTGCTGCTCGACTAACCATATCGATTGCAAGTGGGCGAGAAATGTCTGGAATCTTTAGGATTGTTCACCAATCACTCCTTCGACACTAAGCATGCATGATGTTAGTAGGTGCAATTTTAAAGAATTTATTGTAAACATTGAACAAAAGGAGGTAAATAACAATTAACGATAGAAACATCGGAAAATAACATTTAACTATGCTGTGACTGAACATTTTTTTTCATGTCTAATTTTTGTTATAATGTCTCAACGCCTCATCTGCTGTCATACATAAGTATATATATATATATATATATATATATATATATATATATATATATATATATATATATATATATATATATACTTATGTAGTAAGCGTTTCCACCCTTAAAATTTAGTTCCATGACCATTGAATCAAGTTATATACAACGTCAAAGGAATTTCCTATCTCTCTTTAAATAATACCACATATAAATAAAACTGCCTGTAATATTTACCTGAGAATATTAAACTGAGATGAGTTATGTATGACATTGATTACTCATTTTAATAGAATTTTGAGTTACCGTTTTATTGTAACTTTTGACTAATTATTATCTTTACATTAATCTAAATGAGGCAATCCAAAGATTATTAAACCCTGCTGAACAGATGAAAGTCGAGAGATAGATAAATAACCTGAATTATGTATTTTAGGTTTAAATAAAAAAAATCATCTGCAATAATTATTATCTTAGTCGAAAGTATGTGTATTATGATTCTTCTTATAAAAAAAACTTTTAAATACACAAACATAAATTGCTTGCAAAAGAAATACATAGTTGTTAAAAAATGCTCCATCTACATAAATTTACGTCTGCCGTAGATTGCATAGCATTTTTATGTCTGTTTCAAAGAACGCCTTTAAATTATAGCCAATAAATTGAGTAAAATGTGTAATTTTATTTTTCTCAATAAATATTTTATTTTTTTGTATAACGTTAAAATAATAAATTTAATATTCTGATTTGAATTTAAAATTGTTTTTAATTTTTGCTTAGACAACTTAGATTTCAAAAGAAATAAACGCAATGCGATGGACGTCAATATGGCAGTCAAGATATCAACAAGTTAAAGAAAAATTAATCAGGCCTTCATTCAAAATCTTAAAACCATTGAAAAAATTTCCATCCTATGGAACATCCTACTTTGCAGAAAATGTGCGAAAAATTCAAGTCAAATTTAGCAATAGCGAAACATTGCAAGATCCGTTATTTTATTTATAAAGTTCTTAATAAGTTAACCAAAGACATTTGTGTAGACAAATCAAATCAACTTGTAATTCCATTCTGGTAAACCACCTTTTGTTCAACTGATTTCTAATAAAACTTTTTCTCCAATTGTAAATAAAACATTTGTAATAATACAACTGAGGTTTTCAAAGAAAAAAAAAACTTTTCAATTCAGGACAGAAGTTTTGTCGAATCCTTTTTTCGTTGTCAGACAAAAACCTGAGAAAGTCCACCTTCAATATACTTTTCTACAAAACACATCGTGTTTTGTGTACAGAAAACCGTTTCATTTACCTGCGACATATTGTTCACTTGTTTCCCTGGAAAAATTTAATATCCCGATTTGAATTTAAAATTATTTTTAATTTTTGCAAAGATAATATTTTCAAATGAAGCGAGCAATCATCAATCATAGCATTCAAATTCCAATGGATGAACGTCAAAATGGAAGTCAAGATATCAACAAGTTAAAGAAAAATTAATTTGGCCTCCAATCACAATCTTAAAAACATTAAAAATATTTCCATACTATGGAACACCCTACATTACAGGAACTGTGCAAAAAATTCAAATCAAATTTAGCAATAGCGAAGCATTGCCAAATCGTTATTATATTTATAAAGTTCATAATAATTTAAGGTATTCTGTGTAGACAAATCAAATACATTTCTAATTCCATTCTGATAACCACCTTTTTTCAATTGATTTCTCACAAAACTTTTTTTTCCAATTGTAAATAAAACTTTTGTAGTAGTAGTGCGATTAAGGTTTCCAAAGGAAAAAAAATGTTTTCAATTCAGACAGAAGTTTTGTCGAATCCCCCCCTTTTTTTTTTTTTTTTTTTTTTTCGTCAGACTAAAACCTGAAGTAGTTCACCTTCACTATACTTTTATACAAAACTCATCGTGTTTTGTATACAGAAAACCGTTTCATTCACCTGCGGCATGTTGTTTGCTTGTTTCCCTGAAAGAAACAGGACAGGAAACCAATTTCCCAGACAGTGAACGGGCGTTTTTGTGTCTCTGAAAATTCGCTCTTAGCCTTACACTGACAAATAAAGGATGCGTTAAGAACTTATTCTGTATTTCACACTTTGGGGACAATTCAGACTGAATAAAGAAATTGAAGATTTTTTTTTTATATCTCCTTTGAAGGAAAAGAAAGATATTTTAATGCTACAGTGAGGAAAAAAGATTGCTCTTTGAAAAAGTTTGTTTTTTATTATTTTGGGTCTAACCAACATCACTTTATTTAAAAAAAACAATAACTTTGATTAATACTATCATATTAGTTTGAACTTTAATAAATGTAAATGATTTAATCCTATTAATACTTAGCTTAGTGTCTAATTTGAGCTGGAATTTGAAAGAGAAAACATGCTTGCAAAAATATAGCGGTTTTTTTTATCCAAATATATATATACATATATATATATATATATATATATATATATATATATATATATATATATATACTCTTTTGAATGAGTATATTTACGTAACAAAAAGTCTGGTGTGTTAAATGTGCAGTGTAAATAAAGTGTAGTGAATATATTTGCTGCAATTTCAAATATAATTGTACAGGCAACATGACTAGGAAAACTCCCTCAGAAGAATTTCACAGGATAAAGATTGTTGAGCTTGAGAAAAGTAACAATCTGATAATTGTATTACAAAAGTTTAGTTCGATCTCATTAATGAAAGATTCCTTGTAACCATTGCAGTTAAGAAAATCATACTATTTCCTAGTCTACATTTGTTTGAATTCTGAAATATTCATACCAAACTCTTTCTTTTAATAGATACTTTTATTTTCTGATTCGAAATTGCACGTATCATATTCAAGTCTGCGTAATTTTATTTCTATTCAACTTTAAATGCAAAAAACTATTTCTTTGTGGTGATCTTTTGCACAAAATTCTTCTACATGCTTAGATTATGCAAACTACTCTAATAGGATTAACAAATTATGCATGTTTTAAATAATCACACATCTAAAACTGTCTGTGATTTTATTTCAATACTCTACACATATATCATATACATTTACGAAATAAAACAAAAACTTTAATACACTTAACAAATATCTGAAAAACACTGAAGTTTACATTAACGCTTATTCACAACGTTTAGGATATTATTAGGAAAAGAGGATTTTTCACACTGAATTATACACTTACATAAACTATACAAATGCCATGCATGCAAATTACTTAAGAGCCCCAAATTTTATTTCCAAATTCTCTTTTAAATATCTATAATAAACATAAAACAAATTTATTATTATAGGAAAACTCATAGTGATGAAATTTTAAGTTTACAATATACAGAATAAAATATTTTAGAATTTCTGTCTTTGTATATTTGTTTTCTTTTAATTATTCTATGCTTTTATGACAATTCTAGGGTTTGGATGAGCAATACTTATAATTTGAATATTTAATTATCTTAAAAGAGAAAGTGGAACATTTTTTTAAGTAAACTTCATACTTGGCATTATTTATACAAAAATGTTAACATATTTTTATCTGATGTCTCAGAAACGCATGCTACATTTACATAATCTTATTACATTAGAATAGTTAAAATATCATAAATATTTAATGAAGCAATATTTTAAATTTCTTAAAATATATACCGACAACTACTGATAACAAAATTTATTTTTAAATAAGTTCGATATAAAGAATATTTAATGAACATATGCATTAATTGTTCAAAAAAATTTCATTGGTTAAATTATTTACACACCAATTGTTATGGAAAAAAAACCGACTAGCTTTAATACTCAAAATATCTTAACAGCATTTTTATCAGAGATATGAATAAAATATAATTTAATATACTTTTATAAATTTGCAAGTTTTTATAATTTAGAAAGACAAAAACATATTTTACAAACATTGCAAACTAAATAAAATTCATAATTCCACATTAATGAATTTAAAATATATATATATTAGCCTATTAAATAAATTTTAAAAAATATATATTAACCTATTAAATAAATTTAAAGTAAATATAAAATCGTGTAAAACATTAAGTAAATGTGTAAATGTATGTGCCATTTTTAATAATAATAATTATACTATATGCATTAAAATTATAATATAATATGGTGAATAGTTAAAATATATACACATTTAATATACACACATTTAAGGAGTATATCACGACAAATTACTACCATAAATATCTAAACAGCAACAATTATAACAGGAAAATATTCAAGTATTAATTAAAAAAACACTTCAATTTCTTGCAGTGAGTATAAATATTTCACAAAATCATTTAATTATAATTATATTAAGTTATAGTATATATTGACTATAACTTCATTTGAAGACATACATTGGAAAATGCAGTTTAATTATTGAAGTAGTTGATTTTGAAATTTTAAAAGGAATTATATATAACATCATAAATAAGTGTGCAAGTTAAGTAATTGTAATTTTTCAGAACTACATAATTTGTCAGCATTTAAATAAAACATGGACAAGATTAATTGTATCTAATAATTAAAATTGATTAATATAAGGTGTCCCAAAAGTCACACAAAATTTATAAAAATGAGTCTGATATTTCAATATTTTTTTGAAATATCAGACAACCATCATCAAAGAACAACCATCAAAGCACCACCAAGAGGTCTATAAAGGCCTATTTGGTGAATTATGATCGGGAGTATAATTTTATGTAAACTGAATAATTTTCGATGGGTACAATTTTTAAAAAGAATTAAAAATAAAATCACTTCTTGATGATTTTTGGAACATTCTGTACAATGCTATTCATCTAGAAATAGAAGAATAGTTATGAAATTTACCATACCTGACAAGAAATAAAACAAAAAAAATTATAAATTGCAATGTTTAATACATACGAATCTTCTTATTACAATAATTGCTGATAATTAAATGATCTGGGAGTTTTAAAATATGTGCTTTAAAATGTGCAATAATACAGTTTTGCATTTCTAATTACTTCTAAAGGTTGTCACTCTCTGCTTGTAATTATGTGATCAGAAAGTTATATCTACTTGAACTGTCTCTATAGTATATACAATAAACTATACGGTAAAACACGTAGATCTTGTATACAATCGCTAGTTTTTATGTGCTATTGTTGATAAGCACTAGTTATACTAGTCTCTATATGGTTAAACACACGTAGTTGCAACAGTGCGGGACGGTTCAGCAATCGGTTTCATATCTTGAGCTTTACAGCACTTTGGCAAGAACAGGTATGAAAACGTGTCACGGAATTGCCTACTCATTGAACAATATATAATAAAATTTATAGCACTGTTAACCAAGGCCAGTGCATCCATAGTTTCGCCAAAATTAAGATACACGTTGTTGAAGAAGTCTGTTCCCAATATTCCGCTCAACAAAGCTAACAGACCAGCTGGAAATTCTGTTAACAGAAACAGCAGAAGTACAGCCAATAGCATACGTGTGGTGCGATCATGTGATCTGTCAGTGTCGACCCTGTTTTTCAATCTCTGCCTTCTCAAATTGGCTTCATAAAGGACACGTATAAGACCCAAGCTCAGAGCTGTAAGAGCCACGCACGGTACCAGCTTGGTGATGACACTGAAGAGCCAGAAGTTGATCTTCTCCAGAAGTTTGTCGTGCCTCTGGGCAATCTCACTGAAGTCCACTCGGTACATCACCTCTCCATCAGTACCATGGAATTGCGAAACTGTAAAAGTGATATACACTGGTATACAGAAGATGGTACAAGTAGCATATGTGGCTATGATGGCAGCCTTGGCACGAGGCATCGAGCACAAGTTGGCACTACTGGCTGGAAAGCTGACAGCCATGAATCGCCAAATGGCAACTGTGACAGTCAGCCAAATGGATATGGTGTGATTCACCACCGTGAAATGAGCATGGAAGAGTGTGAAAACTGCCCATCCATACGAGAATTTCTCTTTTTCACTGAGATCATTACGAATATAATTATGGAATGTAAAAGGTAGATAGGAAAACATTACAAGCATGTCAGCCACGGCCAGACCAGTAAGAATGGCATTGGTTGGTGACACCATGTTTTTGCGTGTCAGAACAATTATATTGAGAATATTGGCTGTTATTCCAAACATGCAGACGTTGAAGCTCAGATATCCATGTATGGAACCGTAGCTATTGCGGAAGATTGTCAGGTATTCTCCGTAATATGGCGAATGATCTTGGGATTCAAGGGCTACTCCAGTCGAATTCCAGAAACTGAAGTTTCTGTCCAAAAAGTCAGATGAGCCATTGAGAAAAAGACTAGTATAGTTCATTATTTCCATTAAGGCTTCCATGTTTTCTATATTATCTTTCACAATGTGCCGGTTAATATTTAGTTTAAATAAATAGGCAAAAGTACATGTGCTATTCTTTTATATTTGTGCAGACACAAAAATAAATTTTATCCGATATCAACTGTATCTATCTATCAAATACATCATCCTTTAGGATACGAAATGATAAAGATAGTTCACAAAGAAAAATAAATACACTGAAATAACTTTTATATGTTATTAAAACAGGAATTTAATAGTATAACTGTGAATAAGTTGTGATAGTAATCAGAAAAGTCACCATTTTGAGACTCATTTTTCAGTCTGAACTGGCAAATGTGTCAAATGTCGAAGTTTTCTTCTATTAAGATAAGTCATTTATCCAAAATGATAAGTCAGTTGAATGCATCCTTCCATTTTTATCTGAAAAACAAAAATAAATATTTAAGTAAATGTATGCTCATGTTTATTCAAAAAGACATAATTTATTATTGCTACATTTATAAAAATGCATAAATATTATATTAGACTTTACTTTCATAGATAAAACAATAAACGAAGCGTAAAATATCTAAATTTGTAACTTGCTATCCTCCTGACATTTTCTAATTTAATCAATTTTTAGAAAGTTAGTATCTGTAAATAAAATTTCTTTCTGAAACATAATTTTCACTATTGGATTATAAAATGAAAATAAGCAAAACTGAATTTCAAATCATGCCATAAAACAAAAGTTATTAGTAAAGTAAATATACAAATCTCTGTAAATATTTAAATCGGCTTCGAAGTTTTTTTTTTTTTTTTTTGTGAGTATGTTTTGAATAAGTAGAATTATAATTTAACTTCATGTTCTTGTTGAAAAATAATACCATAGAGAATTTCCCGTAAACTTTTGCTAACAAAAAAGGAACGTGATGTCAAGTAATTTTTCAAAGCTTTACGAAGCGCCAAAGTTTTTGAAACAAAGCTCTGTAAGACTTGAAATTGACTTTGATCGTAAAACTAAAGCATGAAGTAATAAGAAATATTAAACTGAGTTTCAGGCTGTGATATCTTTTTTAACTTTATCAGGCGCTTGCAAGAATCCTCTTGTGCAATATTTGTCCCTAGGGATGGCGAACGGCATTAAAAAGAAATTCCACCGACAAAAAGGTATGAGGAATAAAGCTAAAAAGGTTTAAAATAACTTCTTCTTAAGGTTTTATTTTAAATTTTCAAATCTTATTTCTATAAGAAAGATTGTTCGCATGTACAAACTTAGTAGGATAAATTTTGAAATAGTTTATGTTAAATAATTGAAACAGTTTATAATAAATTATTATATTAAACTTTACTTTCATAGAAAAACAATAAACGAAGCGTGAAATATCTAAATTAGAATAAAAGGCAATTAGAAATGTCACATGTATTATTTAACTATAAATGTTGTATTTGTAAAGATAATGTTTAACATTATTCAGATACATTTTAACTTTATAAAGCATTCATTTTATAACATAGCATATTATTAAATTTATTATAGAAGTAAAAATTGTGAAACAATTAGACAAAATATTCAAAAAGAAATAAAACATATTGTTTAATAAAAAGTATGTCACAGTTACAATAGAATTAGATAGAAACAATACCAAATAAATGGGAAGGAGAAAATATATGATACTTATAAATAAACTTAAAGGTGATTGTGTGTTTCAAACAATTTCTAATACTACGAAAAAGGAATTAAAAGATATATTGTTAAATAATTTGTCGTATGATTCCAAAATATTTTCATACAGATACACTTACATTTTAATTGTAATTACTTTCTCTTTCATAGAAATATGAGAATTAAATAAAAGTTATAATAGTTTTGATAGAAAAATTGTATTGAAAATAGATAAATTTAATTTGCATTTATGTTGTTAAAAATGTTATGAATAACTAAGCTAATAATTATCGGAATTACATTTTCAAACATCTGTTTACATCTACACACATATTATTTAGGATTTTTTATTTCATTATATAAAAATACATTAGAAAATATTTACACAGAAAAATTGAAAACTCCTGTCGTGAAAGAAAATATTAAATTGTTTTCAACCTTATGAAACTACGAGAAATTTTAATCAACCAGGTTAAAACTAAAGTAAAATTTCAGATAACTTATAAAAACGTTTAGCTAGTGTTTATTATGGTGGTAATTAAAAATATATGGAAAATTTAATAATTGTAAACTATAACAATAATAAATATAATTTATAATAATATTTGTGTACTGTAAGGTCACAGCCTATACTAGACCTATAACTGCTTCAAGAAGAGGGCTACTTTCAGGTTCATAGGAACATCGTAATTTTTATTTACAAACATTATATATACAAACAAAACTATATTTACAAAGAAGTGAAAATTAAAAATATAAATTAAATTCCAGTTCACTCCAATGTTGGAGATTTTCAGAGTTCTCGCGTCTACGACGAATCTTATGCTCATGATCTGCTGCAGACCTTAGTTATCAGACGACGTGATACATGAACAAGGGGCTCACTTTGTAAACAGGCGGAATCTCAGAACTGTTCAGTCAGTTTCAGAAAAAAGAAAGACAATATTTCTCGTCGACCCGTCGCAGAACTCTCTCTTGTCCTTCTCCCCAAACTTCCGTTTAGGAAAATTTGTCAAGGAAGGGAGCTGGGGGGGGGGTTAGCTTCCCTCAGTTCTTATTGGATGCACTTCCTCAGCCCATAGTCTATCACCAATCATGATGCAACAACTCGTGGTGTAGTCTGTATACGACCTGTGAAGAAGTCGAAAATGCAATAGCTAATTTCACGATGTATAATTATCCATGACACTAAATATCTGCTGTGAGATTTGTGTGACAGGTTGTTCTCATTAGTACAAAACACTAATTGCAAGTAATATATATATCCATGATACTGTTTATCAGCTGTCAGATTTTAGTGATAGATTATTTTTTATGAACTCGTTAAAGAATATACATTCCATCATCTGGGAACAGAAATGCTATATCTCTTCTCGGGGAAAAAATGTTAGAGTACCATTGTAATGTTTTGCTTTCTTATCCAAAATTTACTTCAGAAATCGTATATAAATAAAAAAATTAATCATTCGAATAAATATTTTCTCTTCTAAAAATTAAATTGTTTTGTATTTTTTTTTTAAATTTCAGTAATTTTCAACCATTCATGTTGTTGTTTGTTGTTTCTTATCCCACTTGGCTGGCCACGCCCACGAGCCCATACGTACTCATGATTGAAGGGGAAGGAAGCAGCTTTTGTTGTGATGGAGCACCCGTAGGTAGAAGTCTGACTTTGGCTCCGTGACGCTCTTACAGTCAAAGGAGACCGGGACCTACGGCTTAAAGTGGATTCCGAACCATTCATACTAACGTTAAACGTGGAACTCCTTATAGTATTAAACCAATATTTCCCAAATAATCAATACTGTTATGGTGTGCTAAAAACAACTAAAACATAATCCAGATTATTTTCACGAGAACAGCATCGTGTTGTGCAAACTGCTCTTTCGATCTAATAGACTTCAGCCATCGCAGAATCCCAATAAATTAAGGAACCTTACGCTCCTTGAATTCTATCAACATTCTTTCTCTAATCTATAAGATTTTTCGAAGTTAATTTTTCCAACAGATTCACCCTTTATTCTTTCTTCCGCTCTTTCACAATTAGGAGAAATCCCAACCAAATTTCACTTCAATGGATAACGGCCTTGGCTTTTAAGTATATCAGCCATATTAAGAATCTTTTAATTACTTTGTAGACTCTTTTTGAGGAGAACTTAACTGGGAAGTAAATGAATTGGGAAGAAAAGAGAGTGTTTTAGGAAATCTAAGATAATTAATGGGAAGTTCAAGAGTGTGGAAATACTTTATGAAAATTATTGAAAATTTATTAATGAGGATTTTGCGATATAATTGTGAGATTGGCTGTGATTTAAATGCTTGACTGATCTTCGTATTTAGTTAATAACCTTTTAATTAAAAATTAAAAATCATACTGTAATCATGAAATCTCAAGGTGAATTTTTATTTTGGATTGAAAGGAACTGAAAATATTGTAAAAGATTAAAAATCATTGAAAATATAAATTCGTAATGTACTTATTAGATCAAATATAATTATGGAGTTATTGTGAGAGTTAAAATTTCTTAAAATGAGTGAACCTGCTTTAATTTTTGAGTTTTAGAAGCATTTTTTATTTATTTGTATATGGGTATGCATAGAAAACCTTAAAAAATGTGATTTAAAATTAGCAATATTTGCAATTTGTGCATCTTACTTTGTTCAAACAACAATATGTATCATTTTATATTTTATACGGGCTGGCTTTCTAAACGGGTGGAAACTCATACCTGTTCAGCGACTTTCAAAGAAAGAGAAACACAACACATATGGTCGACTCGTCGCACAACTCTATCTTCTATTTCTCCAAAAAACCTAACTTTAAGAAAATCCGTCAGTTTCCCACACTTCTCATTGAAGTTGACATTTTCTCAGCCCATGTGCTATCACCAATTGCGATACAATAACTCATAGTGTAGTCCGTATTCCATCTGTAATTGTTTCGACCTGTGAAGATCGCACAGACAATCGGAAATTTCATAATGTATCATTATTCATGACACTAATTAGCCGCTATCGCATTTGTGTAACAGATTGTTCTCATTAGTGCAAAACAAATGCATGTAATATAAATATCCATGATATTGCCTATCTGCTGTCAGATTTGAGTAATAGGTTATTTTCATGCATTTGTTAAGGAATATGAATTGCTTTCATCTGGGAATAGAAATACGATATCCCTTCTCGTGGGTAGAACGCTAGTAAATAATTCTGATAAAATATATTTTATATTATGCAGTTGACCTTTTAAAGGATCATTGAAAAAAATTGAATAAAGGATTAGGATGAGTTGAAACAAAAAAAATAAATTTCTGATTTAGTAATAAACCAATATTTCACAAATAATAATAATGTTACAGCACCATTTATTCAAATGTTTCCTTTCGTATCCAAAATTTACTTCAGCAATTGTATATACATCAAAAATTATTTATTTCAATGAAATGTTTCTCTGTAAAATGTGTAAAAAATATATTATACTAAGTTAAACGCAGAACTCCATATAGTAGTAAACCAATATTTCCCAAATAATCAATGCTTTTACGGTATGTTAAAAACAACGAAAACATAATCCACATTATCTTCACGAGAACAGCACTGTGTTGTGCAAACTGCTCTTTCGACCTAATAGACTTCAGCCATCGCAGAATCCCAATAAATTAAGGAACCTTACGCTCCTTGAATTCAATCAGCATTCTTTCTCTAATCTATAAGATTTTTTGAACTTATTTTTCCTACTGATACACCCTTTCTTCTTTCTTCCGCTCTTTCACAATTAGGGGAAATCCCAACCCCATTTCACTTCAATGGATAACGGCCTTGGCTTTTAATTATATAAGCCATATTAAGAATCTTTTAATTAATTTGGAGACTCTCTTTGAAGAGAACTTTAGTGGGAAGAGAAGTGGGTGTGTTAGGAAATCTAAGATAATTAATAAGAAGTTTAAGAGTGTGGAAATACTTAATAATAAATCATATGAAAATTATTGAAAATTTATTAATGCAGATTTTACGATATAATTGTAATTGGCTGTGATTTAAATGCTTGAATGATCTACGTATTTAGTTAATTACCTTGTAATTAAAAATTAAAAATCAATGATGCCGAGATAATTTTTATTTTGGATTAAAAGGAACTGAAAATAAAGGAAAAAATTGAAAAAGCTGAAAATATAAATTCCAAATGCACTTATTAGATTAAACATAATTAATTATGGAGTTACTGTGAGAGTTGTAATTTCTTAAAATGAGGGAACCTGCTTTAACTTTTGAGTTTTATATGAATTTTTTATTTATTTGTACATGGTTTTAGATACAAAAAATGTGATTTAATATTAACAATATTTGCAATTTGTACATCTTACTTTGTTCAAACAACAATTTTTATTATTTTATATTTTATGCGGGGCTCACTTTGTAAAGGGGCGGAAACTAAGGTGTGATCAGTCACCTTCAGGGAAAGAGAAAAACAATACTCCTGCTCGACTCGTCGCACAACTCTCTCTTCTCCTTCTCCAAAAACTTCCCTTTAAGATAATCCGTCAGCTTCCCTCACTTCTCATTGAAGTTGACACTTCCTCAGCTCATGTGCTATCACCAATTGCGATACAATAAGTTATGCTGTAGTCCGTATCCCATCTATAATTGTTCCGACCTGTGAAGGTCGAACAAACAACTGTTAATTTCATGATGTATTATTATCCATTTCACAAATTATCTGCTGTCAGACTTGTGTGACAGTTATTCTCACTAGTAAAAAAATCCATGTAATATAAATATCCGCGATACTGTTTATCTGCTATCAGATTTGGGTGACATGTTGTTTTTATGCACTTGTTGAAGAACATACATTACTTTCATCTAGGAACAGAAATGCATTATCTCTTTTCGTGTGACAAATGTTACAGCACCATTTATTCAAATGTTTTACTTTCGTATCCAAAATTTACTTCAGAAATTGTATGTACATCAAAAATTATTTATTTCAATAAAATGTTTCTCTGTAAAATGTGTAAAAAATATATTACACTAAGTTAAACGCAGAACTCCATATAGTAGTAAACCAATATTTCCCAAATAATCAATGCTTTTACGGTATGTTAAAAACAACGAAAACATAATCCAGATTATCTTCAAGGGAACGGAAATGTTTGTAAACTGCTCTTTCGATCTAATAGACTTAAGCCATCGCAGAATCCCAATAAATCAAGGAACCTTACGCTCCTTGAATTCTATCAACATTCTTTCTCTAATCTATAAGATTTTTCGAAGTTAATTTTTCCTACAGATTCACCCTTTCTTCTTTCTTCCGCCCTTTCACAATCAGGAGAAATCCCAACCAAATTTCACTTCATTGGATAACGGCTGTGACTTTTAATTTTATAAGCCCATATTAAGAATCTTTTAATTAATTTGGAGAATCTTTTTCAAGAGAACTTTAATGGGAATCAAATGAATTGGGTTGGGAAGAGAGTGTTTTAGGAAATCTAAGATAATTAATGTGAAGTTCAAGGGTGTGGAAATACTTAATGAAAACTATTGAAAATTTATTAGTGCAGATTTTGCGATATAATTGTGAGATTGGCTGTGATTTAAATGCTTGACTGATCTTCGTATTTAGTTATTAACCTTGTAATTAAAAATTAAAAATCATGCTGTAATCATGAAATCTCCGATTAATTTTTATTTTGTATTGAAAGGAACTGAAAATAAAGGAAAATAATAAAAATATGAATTCCAAATTGACTAGTAAGATCAGATTTAATTCTGGAGTTATTATGGTAGTTATGATTTTTTAAAGTGGCTTACTCTTACTTAATTTTTGAGTTTCATATGCACTTTTTATTTATTTTTCATTTGGTTATGTATGCAAAACGTCAAAAAATCTGATTTAATATTAACAGTATTTGTAATTTGTACATCTTTTTTGTTCAAACACCCAATTTTTATTATTTTACATTTCATGTTTATAACAATTTATTGTACAAATTTTTAAATTCTTCTAAATGAAGACACTGTATGAAGCAACCCATCTGTATATTGCGTTTTATTATAAGGCACTTCAAATATTTCAAGTTGTATTTGATAACATGTATATATATGTATGATAAATTGTATATACATAAAAAATTATTTTCTTCAACAAAAAGTTTCTCTGTAAAATGAGTAAAAAATTTAATTTTTTCATTTGTTTTATTGTAAATTTTAATAATTTCCAGCCATTCATTCAAAATTAAACGCAGAAATCCACATATATTAAACCAATATTTCTCAAATAATCAATGCTTTTACGGTATGTTAAAAACAACGAAAACATAATCCAGATTATCTTCAAGGGAACGGAAATGTTTGTAAACTGCTCTTTCGATCTAATAGACTTAAGCCATTGCAGAATCCCAATAAATTAAGGAACCTTACGCTAATTGAATTCTATCAACATTCTTTCTCTAATCTATGAGATTTTTCAAAGTAATTTTTCCTACAGATTCACCCTTTCTTCTTTCTTCCGCCCTTTCACAATTAAGAGAAATCCCAACCAAATTTCACTTCAATGGATAACGGCCTTGACTTTTAATTATATAAGACATATTAAGAATCTTTTAATTAATTTGGAGACTCTTTTTGAAGAGAACTTTAGTGGGAAGTAAATTAAGTGGGAAGAGAAGTGGGTGTTTTATGAAATCTAAGATAATTAATAGGAAGTTCAAGAGTGTGGAAATACTTAATAATAAATCATATGAAAATTATTGAAAATTTAGCGTGGAAATAGTTAATGAAAACAATTGAAAAATTATTAATGCAGATTTTGCGATATAATTGTAAGATTGGCTGTGATTTAAATGCTTGAATGATCATCGTATTTAGTTAATAACCTTGTAATTAAAAATTAAAATTCATACTGTAATCAATGGATTTTTATTTTGCATTAAAAGGAAGACTGAAACTATGAATACCAAAAGCAATTAATAGATGAAATATAATTAAAGAGTTATTGTGATAGTTATAGTTGTTTAAATGGTTGATCCTGCTTGGAATTTTTAGTTTTATATGTATTTTTTTTATTTATTTGCATATGGTTATGGATGCGAAACGTCAAACATATGATTTATTATTAACAATATTTGTAATGTGTGCATTTTATGTTTTTAAGCAGCAATTATTATTTTTTTATTATTTTTATGTTAATAACAATTTGATATAACAATTATTAAATTATTTTAAATGAAAGCACTAGAAGAAGTATAACAACCCATCTATATATCCCGCTTTATTATAAGGTGCTTAAAATATTTCATGTGTATATTTGATAACAGTGAAGACATGTGATTTTTAAAATTAATTTGTTTTTTCATATTTTCAGTATACAGCTTTTATCTATATTTCCCTTCCTGCACAGAATAATGAAGAAATGTTTTATTTCATTACCTTCATGTTAAAATAAGTAATGATTATTTCACGTAAAATTGTAATAGAATTATTAATACTTTTGTTAAATAATTCTGGTCAAATATATTTCACATTAAGCAGTTGGCTTCTAAAAAGGATCATGATAAATATTTGAATAAAGGATGTGGACAATTAGAAGCCAAATAAACTTATGACTTATATTTGATAAATTACATGCTTCGTAAATATTTATTTTTGATCATACAATTATAATTATAACCTAAATTAAAAAAACTGCTGCATCAAAAATTTTTTTTGTTAATATTACATCAACACCAATACTTCTGTTATAATATGTGCAGTATATGCGTAATGTATTCTAGAGCAGGATGATCAGCAAGGCAGTATTAGGATATTAAAATATTAATTAATTAATAATTAATTCGAGAGGTTTGTTTGGGAGCCTAAAAAAACTGAGACATATTTTTTGAGGAAAATGTATCTGTAATTTAATTCATTTCTTAAAATTTATTCGCAGTTTCATTTTTTGATTATTAACAGAAGGCCTTTTTCATTATATCATTAGTATCATTCACTGATGTCTTCTATGAGGAGATTATTTAATTTTATAAATGCGTTCTTTGAATAACTTATTACACTTCACAGAAGTTTGTACACTTTATTACTCTTTAATACAGATAGTAAAGTTTAGGATATATTTTGAAAACCTGTTGATGTTTTTTTCTGTTACAATGATTAAAGTTAATAGCAGGGCAATATTAGCATTTCTAGATTTTCAATTATTTCAGCAGTTTAATTAGGTTCCACCTTCAGCCTTGAAAGACATTGTTGAAATACCAGTTAAATATGAAATCATCATCATACAAATTACAGAAGGGCGAAGAATGCTTACAATAAATGAGACTTATTTAAAATTTCAAGGCACATCCAACAAAATTCGATATAGATCTCAAAATCCCCATTCATAGCCACTTCAATTATAATTACACAATTAATATTTTCCCAAATAGATCTAAATATGAACTCAGTCATGGTTGCATGTTTAATTGTTTCAAATATAAGAACTTAATTCACGAAGGAAATTGAAAATTTTTTTAGCTTTATCTTTCAAGCTCAACTACTTGGTATCAAAAAGGCTTTAGAGTATTCAGAAGATCTAAATGCTCCAGTATCAATTCAGATCAGTCGATCAAGTCTGTATGCCACCTGTAATTCAAATATCCTCATCTAATGGCTAGAGAAATTCAGCAAAAAACTCTTAAACTTATTAAAAAACTCTTATAAATCGAATTGACTTCGAAAAATGCACATGCAGAATATTCTGGCAATGAGTACCCAAATAGCTTTGCTAAATCAAGTGTTATAGTAGGCGACTCAATTTATTATTCATATTCATCTTCACTTCCTAAAATAACTTAAATAATTGTCTCTTAGAGGATTGGTAATGAGATTGAAATTCAAAAACACGGCTAAATTTTTAAAAATAATTTCTAATGACTCAAATAACAATATAATTATTTCTAGAGTAGAAATTCTGTTTAAAAATGGACATGAACCATTCTCAACATACTTCGAAAGATTGAAACCTCCCAGAAAATAATTTTTGTCCTAGGCAGAAACTGGAGATCCGTTCCACTATGCAAAGACTTATCCTCTCACAGAATAATTGCAACCTAAAATCCCTTCACAGCTTTTTAAATTCAGTAGCACAGAAATATATTTTGCAACCCATGGACTACTTAGAAAGTCATCAATTTAATGGACTTTTATAGAAGAAAATGACTATTTAATCATTTCTGAAATGCAAATTAAATTACTGCGACCATTCAATCACTCTCAGCAATATTCACACTCATAATATTTTTTATCTCGTGCTGTTTTCATCACAGTTCTGTCTCCATGCTGTACTGTTCTTTCTGCAATATATACTTCTCGTTTCTCTTATGTTAGTAACATAGTTACTAATAGTCGATAGACCATGGTGTATTTTTTTACACTTTCCTGTATAAAAATATCCATTCTTTTCATGTATTTCTGTAATTGTATGTTATTTTCTAAATTGTAATTTTTTGACTTCCATCGCCTTCTTTTAACTGGTCAACTTTTTTACTTTGAGTGGTGCAGAAATATGATTTACAATCCAAGGATCACATGGAAAAAAAATCAAATTATTGAACTTTATAGAAAATAAAATGAATATTTAACCATCCCAAGAAGCCATTACCCCTGAAATATAAACAGAATTATTTGCAGCCATGCTATCATTCCCAAAAAAGTATTTCCTTCTCTGTGAAATGAAAGCTATCATAGTATTTTTATATCCTGCCATATTTTTTCAAAGCTTTAATACCATTATTTATTCCTTCAATATTTTATATATTTACGTCCTTTAATATTTTACTCGTTTTTCTTAGCGTTATTTTAGTTACATTGTATCATAACTTATTTTTATTTTTATGTTTTTCTTTATAATTCATTGTAATGTATTTCATTTGTTGTACGTTTTCTTTTCATTACTATTATTATTATTTTCAGATCCTCGCTTTTTTTACTAGTAAGGAGCTACATATCCCTGTATACAGGAGTGAGGTAAAGTTAAATAAAGTTTTACTGGGATTTGAAATAACTGATATGATTTTTTTTGTCACACTTTTGTTTTTTTCATCACACTTTGAAACTCTTAAAAGTATGTAAGAGGTCCCTTGTAATAGCTTAAAATAAATATAATACTCACTGTTAACATTATTAGCAGAATTACACATCTTGCAACATAAAAGTTTTCAAAAATAAATTTTATTTCTTTTACTGTGAATCATTGGGAAATTGCTTGCTGGTATTTGTTCTACTCAAAAACTACGTTCTTTTTATGCAAAAAAGGCCGTCTATTTGTTACCTACATTATGCCCTAATTCTCCTTAAAAATATTTGCAATTGAAACTACTTTAAAAAGCCATAATGAAATATTAAACAAAATTCTGAGAATTTAGATATCAGAGAATTTTTATAACAGATAATTAATTTAAGAGAATAACGTATGAAGAGAATAATCAAACAATTTAAGAATTAGAAATATTTCCAAAAGAATACTTTTACTTGCCTGTATTACTCAATGCATACAGAGATTAATTGATAAATTTCATAAATTCATGATAAATTTTGAATAAAAAATTGTAATAGTAGAATATATCTGTAAAAAAGTATCTTAAATGCTTTGATAAGTCAAACATGATTAGATCAGTAGACTATATAATAATTGATAAAATATAATATTGCCTTTGAGCAATCTATATAAAAGTATTAGAATGCAAATAAACATGACAAAAAGCGATTATTGTGAATTTATTTTTTTGTAACATACATTTATAATTAATATTACATAATTTTATATAACGTATTATTTTTTATAAATTCGTTTTAATATTATTTTTAATTATTTAAATATCTGAAAATGGGCAGGATTATTTCAAGTGAGAGTCGTAACATCAGGCTTTGCTTGATATCATTCTACGGTCATTTTTTTGCATACTTTAGGATAATTAGACCAGAACCTACAGTTTAACGTGGATTTTGCACCACTAAGAAGCATCCATGCCACCACCAAGATAAGAACCAAAGCCTGTGGCTCCAAAAGCAATAGTGTTAGTCAATTGGCCATCAGGCCGCCCAAACTAGAAGGACAAAAACAAATCAAACAGAATTTAAACTTTCTTGTATTAAAAGGGAATAAATATGATAAAACCACAGGCCGGAAAATATTTTTGTTTAATTCAAGAGGAGTGGAGTACCATCCTGAGATTACATTCCTGAAGCACCCAAGGGTGATCAAACACAATAGAAGCTGCCTCCCCTTTTCCCTCCTTTCTTGACTTGTTCTGGACTTTGTCTTAATTTTGCAGTATACCAAGTGGAATAAGAAACAAAAATAAAAACCATTCCTGAAGGCTTTCGTTCAAAACTGTGGTACCATAGGGTAGACAAATCGACATGAACTCCCTTTGGTATACCTTTGTTAATATTGAATTTGTTACATATCTATAGCAGTGAAGAATGGCTTAAGCCAAAGTGCCACGCATTTGATAGTTATAAAATGTTGAAGCTTTTCTTATATAATTTTTTTATTTTTAAAATTCAATACCATATATGTACTCTAGCAATTTATAGTTGCTTAAAAGCAGTTTTAATATAGCTTTCAATCCAATTTTTTATTTAGGTTTATATATTGGTATCCGTAGGCTTTATATAGATATATATACTTGTAGATCGAAATTTCAGGTCTAGAATCCCATAAGGAATAGATGCGAACAGAGTGAGATTTAGAGAATTCTTCGAAACCCATATCTGAAAGACTACGCCATTAATCTTAATGTGACAGGATATCCCTAACTCTCGCAGGAATACCCAGTGATGAAACATCGAACAAAATAGAAAATATTTCAGAGAGAAAAGACTGTATGGAAGTGTATAAATAGACCAAAAGGGAATAGATCCTTTTAACTTTATTTACTTTCTAAATATTCCCGGAAAGAAACTTTCAGGAAAATGTAACAGGATTTTATGCGAAACAAGAGAAACTTTTTAATAGATCGTGCGATGCAAGTTTTGTTACTTGCCCTTCATAAAAATAATTTACCATAAGATGGATTGTCTGCTGGAAATCCAATGTTTTAAGCCTATTTATTATTTACCAAGAAGACTAATGCAGAGTTGGCTGTAATACGGCAAAAATGAAAAAGACATAATCAATTTAGAAACTTTATTTTCTTCATCTAGAGCATGTGATTGATCAACATACTGCCTGTTTTTCATGAAATGACAGAACTAATCAATAAAAAAACAAATAAAGTGTTTGTTGAATTATAAAATATAATTTTAATTGAGAGTGTTCACAACTACAATACACAAAACTATTATATATTCACAAATGCACATAGGTTAAATAACTGATAAGGAATATTATTACCTTTGAACAACTTGTATAATAGGATTAGAATGCAAATAAACAGGATTACAGTGAATTGGTTTTTTTTTCTTTTTGTTAAACATCTATGATTCATATTATTTAATTTTCAATAATTTATTACGTTTATATTTGAAACACATTTTAAATTCGTTTTAATAATGTTTTTTATTATTTAAATATCGGAAATTGGGCCGGAATATTACGAGAAGTAAACACAGCATCAGACTTTGCCTGTTAGGTTTTCAAACTAGAAGGTTTGGTTCATCACTCTTCTGTCATATATTATTATGAAAAACAAATTAAGATCTATAAAAATTGTATTACTCTTTGATATTTTATGTTAATTTAATTCTTAAGTCCTTCCTTTATGTCTGTATACTGATCATAATGCGCAAACCCAACACCTGATGCTGTCTAGAAAGATCTCCTAAGATCTCTAGCTCTAAGATCTCCTAAATCTCATTATAATGAAGAACAGAATAAAATGCAAGAATAAAACTTCTTTTATGGAAGAATCTGTCTTTCTTAGTAGAATAATCCCGGAGATTTATCTCAAGCAAATTGATGGATCAGAAGTTTTCCTTGTAGTTGCCAATAAAATTAGGTTTAACCGTCAGGGAATCAACCTTGCTTTTCTTTATTTCTTTTTTTGCATAGTTTGTTAAAGTATTTACGATATTTATTTACGATTTAATAATTTTTATTTATAATATGCTTTACGTCAGCTATACTATTTTTTAGGTATAAGAAAAAAATATATTTTATTACAGAAAGCAATAATTAAAATTAGGTAACATGTGAAATAAATGAAAGCTTAGATGATAAATATTAGTCGTGTAAAAATATATAGTAAAAGACAAAAATTAGAAACTGTGGTAACAATATTTAAAAAAAAATGAACACTTACAACAACAATATAGTGACATGTACAACCTTTACTTCAACCAAAAAAAAAAAATTGGGGTATTCTAATAATTCTCGTAATTATCATTAGATCTTTACGAGTGGCATCATTGGAAATATCTCAAAAGAAAATTACTTACGGCGCAATTTATTTGCTTTAATTAATTAATTAACTGTCGACTGAAAATATTTCAATGGTAGATCCCAAAATATTTAGACCGATCGATTCAACATTTCAATTTTATATTAGGCCCATCACATTTTATAAGAATATATTAATATATATTACTATAAAAATATTAAAAATAATATTAGGCCCTTCACATTTTGATACAAAATACTAATCAGTTTTACAGTATCTCCAATTACTATTGTTCCATTTATCATTATGTTACTACAAAGAATACAATAAAACCTTATTTATTATGATTAGAAAGAAAAAAAAAGGAAGAAAAAGTATGATGTTAATAATAAAGTTAGAAAATGATAAAAATACTAAAAGTTATTTATTTTATTACTGATTATAAAATTTTATTATTTTATCGTAAGTATACCAACTTTAATAAATATAATTATTACGAAAACTGCTATGATTAAATGATTCATAAATGATTAAAATGCATTACGAAAATGCCCAATAAAATAACGACAGTTTTTTTTTATAATTATCTTAAATTTTGGAAGCCAATGACATTCAAGTAAAAATTAACAACGATGATCGCCATTGGTTTTATCTGCATCGTTATTAGCTTATTAAGATTTGATTAAAGGAAGCTCTATTAAATATTAATTTTTTACATATATATCTGTGAGTGTCGTGTGCAAAAAAAAGGAAGATATTTCTTTTCTGCACTGGCTATGTATTGCTAATTGACAAAAGTGAAAGGATTCTTTTTCAAGATCGTGGTTTAATAAGTCTTGTTTCACATAAAATTCAATGAAATTCAATATTTGAAATTTTTTTTGCCTACATTAAGGATGATTGATTATTCATAAGATTATTCCTTTATAATGTATATAAACTACAAGAAATTTGTAAAAAGTGTAAGTTTTCCAGACCACATTTCCGATCTAAAACTGATGTAATGTTTGTTTTTATGATACTCTTAATGCACTACGATGTCAAACAGCTCTATCATATTATACAGTGTAACGTTTCAGACTCAAATGTGAGGAAAATAAAATACTTGGAGTTCAGCAACTGTACTCTTGAGAACTAAGTATTACCCTGGTGGAATCATACGCCACGCTCAAATAACTCTGAATGGAAAAGTTGCGAATCTACGCCTCAGATATTTTTCTCTGTTCCTGAATGAGTGTCAAGATTCTTTGAGCTGTTTTTGCCTCCATATGATTCCAACCCATAGCTGTAAGTACTTGAAACTCTTTTTATGGGCTTTTTTGGGATTTGGGAGGTTTTTTCCTTTATATTCCTACTATTTTTACTGGAACGCAGAATGTAATTCTTCTTAGAAAGCTAGACTTTTCAACGACTCTCTATAGAGAAAGAGTTTTAACGGATTTGGTTTTATTTTCTTGTGGGTTTATTGAGTTTTAGATGGATGTATTGCTGTTCTCAAGCTGCGTGGATAGACAGTTTCAAGATAAATGCCACCAACTAGAAATTTGTATTAGACGTATCTTAAAGTTTTATAATTTTTTTTGCAACATTCTAATGTTTGAAAAAATTGTAGATTTATGTTTGTAAAAATATAAAAAACTATTTTTCAATATTTTAAACCTAGAGGAATTGATAAAGATTAAATATATATAACAGAAGTTAGTAGATTTAAATGATATGGAATTATAATCTCTAAATTGAAATAAAATAAAAATATAATAGATTTAATATTAGCTGAAGGGTAGTGCATATTAATTTAAAACCAATGAAATGCAATCTTAATGAGAAAAATATGTGAATTTTCAACAGAATATAATTTTTTTTTTTTTTACATTCCCCATAATTAATTAATTGAAGGAAAAGCATTATTCCATAAAATATACGTCGAAATTCATTGTTTCTTAAAAACATCCAAACAATATAGGTTTTTTTAAATAAAAAAGATTTTTTTTTATAAAATAATCTGACGCGGTGAATAAAATTATTAATTTAGTGGCAAATCGTAGAACATTGTAAAAGCTCAAAATTTTCAAAATTAAGATTGTTCTTCAGAATTTTATTATTATCTTTAAAACGGTAAATATAATTAAATATTTCTTTTAACATCGATAATATTTTCATGAAATAACTAATCAATTATCGTAACTGATTGACATAGAGGCTACCACAGTGATATTCTGGGGCTTATGTGTACATGATATAACGAACTGCCTTAATTTAAATCATTGAGCTACAGCCGATGAGTATACATCTGTGAAACAGTAACATGATTAGAAAATTAAAAAAATCGTTATTTTTTCTTACTTATATTAAACAAAATATTTTTTACATCTGAATTTTTTACTTTTCTTATTCAACAACGGCTATGATAAGTTTGATATTTTCCACTACAGTTTGAATACTTATTCCAACCTATTATTGAGATACCTAATTACAAAATGAATGTTTCATTGCTGGTCAAATAGAATTCGTTTATTTTCTAGCACGGAAGAGAAGAAGTATTCAATATTACCCATGATATGCCCTACAGCATTTTATGAAAATGACGATTACTTCGATTTATATGGTACACGTATCCTTGAAAGAGCTTAAGGAGTTGCATTTCCACTATATTCTGGGTGATGATATTAAAGTACTGAAATGGCGTCCATTATTAGAACAATGTAAAATCTTTCGTCGATTTCGACAATCGTTGGTGAAATAGGAACACATATCCATTGTTTGAATGTGACAGGCTCTTCTCAGATATCCTAAACCAAAAAGGCATAGCACCACTAAATAAAAGCTAAAAAGAAACTTTGTTTGCGTTTATTTTGTCAGAGAATTCTTCAATCCTAAATAAAATTGTAAAATTACTTATTTGTATTTGGTTCATTGGGTGTATAAACAATATAAAATTTCCTGTTTTAAAAATTAAATGACGGAAATTTTAATTTGAAAAACAAGTTTATTTAAAAGTCAAGATTTTAATATTTCAAAATTTAATGATTCCAACATAGCGTAACTTTTTCAAATAATTTGTAGGAATGGAATTATATAATTTGTAGTTTTAATAAAATTACTAATTAAATACAATTATTGAAATTCATTTGAATGATAAAATTGTGAAATTTTAATTTTTTGAAACATAATATGTATAATAAAATTGGTATTTATGGCAACCATTCTATATTCTAAACAAAACAAAACTTGAACGCTTAATTAAAATGTTTGTTAAATAATTTATTATGTAAAAATCGACTAAAATCAGCAAAAATAAACTGAAATTTAAATACGATAAATCGAATTTTTAATTCGCCTTATTTTTAAATTATGTTTCACTGAAAATTGCAATCTTTTTATATAATCTTTATTTAAAAAAGAAATTATTTCAGAATTTACTGTTGAATTAAAATGTTTGTAAATTTTTTGATAAGTAAAAATTGATTAAAATCAGCAAATATAAACTGAATTTCAAATACGATAAATCAAATTTTTAATTCAACTTATTTTTAAATTTTTTTCACGGAAAATTGTATATTGTATTTCTTTAAATAATAATAAGAAATAATTTATGATTTAACTGTTGGGAAACGTACTCGCAAACGCTCTGTTATAGAATATCCAAAACTAAACACTTTTTAGATACTTCCCATTATCATTTGTGTTCCTTCTAATTCTCAGGATAATTGAAACACGGGATAAAAATTGAATGTCACAGGAGAATTTCAATACCTAGAAACGACTAGTTGATAATTTCAATTTCAGTTTTGAAACTGAAATATTTTTTAATAAAAATTACTTTGATTTTTCAAAGAAAGAAAAAAACTGGCTTTTTAAATGCGAAACTAATCAGTCGTATCCCTTTCGAATTGTAACTGTCAATGGACACACAGGTCTCTGAAAAGAAGTAATTTAATCTTCTATTCAAATAATGTCACTTTTAGAAATGGAAGAAAATATTTTTTAATAGAAAAGTGTTGGAGAAATAGGTATCTCAATTATTTCCTTTGCCGTAATTTGAATATACGTAATTGCTTTCTATGTTACGTAAAATCGAGATATATATTTAGATATAATTGATATGCGTTTCTTCTTAGCTTTCTTCTGTGTTTATTTTGTAAAAAATTCAAAATAATGCATTATGCTTATAGTTAGCTAAAATTATTCAGGGAATAATACTTCTTGGCATTTCCTTGAAGTTCATTAGTTAAACGAATATCTAGAAGTACATGCATTTATGTCCAATATTTTTTATATGGACAAAAATACTTTCCAAGTATAATGCAGTTTATAGGTCAAAAATGAAATACATACGAATACTACTTTGTTCAAGATAAAAGTTGTAGATTTGGAATCTGACATATAATAAAAGAAAGATTTTCATTGTCCTAACCATAGTTTAAACCATTATTTTATAAAACAACCTAAATTTGTCATTTTTTGTGTGCCAATTTGAAACGGATACTCCCAAGGAAGCGGATGAAGGAACTACATTCTGCTCCTGATTTTCTCGAGTGGCCTGATGGCCAACTGGCTAACTCTCTGGACTTGGTACCACAGACTTTAGGTTCGAATAGATGAATAGATGGATGGATGTTTTTTAATTGCTCATAATCCATGTTAAACTGTAGGCGCCTGTCTAATCAAAGTAAAGTATGCCCAAAATGACAGTAGAGCTACACACCAAACCAAATCTGATTTTCTTGAATCTAATGGAATGACGTTATGGTCAATAGTTTATCTTGCCCTTGTCTGGTAAATGCAAAGACGTTTTAAGTTCGATATCTATTATTTTGTTTCTTACCGATTTTATTATTACAAAATCTAGCAGGACGTTCAGATACTATTAACTCATTCAATGGTCCTAAAGTCTTTTTAACGCAACTGCAATGCTTTTCCCTCAAATTATTTTTTTGCCCAGGTGTCCCTTACACCTGTTTCTTACACCCCTCAGATGTGATTTGATTAAGTTTGGTTTTGTGATTACTGCCTATCACTAATTAGCTCACTCTTTTAAATTGTATAATATTGCTACTAATACACCACACATCACTGTGCCAGAGCTGAGTTGCCTGCCCCTTTACAGTTTAGGAATGATGGTGAGGAGTCTGATTGGGCTCTATGGGGCTCAATGGTCATATGAAACCGGGACTTACGGCTTAAGGTGGATTCTGAACTACAAACATCCAAGGCACGGAGGAAGAATCCGAAACCTGTGGTACCGAGTACCAGAGTGCTAGCCAGCCGGACGTCAAGACCAGTTGTATAATACCACTAATTAACAATGATATACTATATCTCGGCTTATTTTTTTTTCTCAGGAGACCACATAAATTACTTCAGCACATTGTTGATCATGCCGTTTTCAGAAAAGTAAAAAAGTGATGATACTCATTTTCTCTTAGGTCAAATCGATTGTAAGTCCAAAAAATTACATCGTTGTATTGGTTAATATCTTTTTTTTTTTCTGTAGCATTTATTTCTATTTGATTTCTGCATATTTCCCCAAATCCTATTAAATGCATATTTCATATATTATATATAAAGAATTCGGTATTTTAAGTCATGTTAGGAAAGTAAATTATATTTTTGTTAAAACAAAAAGAATATTCATCGATATCATTCGCGAAATTCAATAATACTGAAATGCGATAAAGAAAATGAAAATGCGTATTGGTTTTAATAAAAACAATTTTTTTCCAATAATCCAATAATAAAAAAGCATCTTAAATTGATTTGTGATTCTACAAGTAGAAAAACTTCACTTTGGTTTGTTTTAGTCAGTATACATCTGAAAAAATAATCGACATTGTATTCTGTTAAAGCCTTTCTCAGAATAAATAGGGTTACCGTATAGGAGAGGAAAAATAATATTGTAGCTAAAAATTGGATGTGCATGACAGACTTTGGGTTTGTTTTACCACAACTATTTTTTTTAGTTTTGTTTTCCTGTCACTGGAGAAGACAAAAATAATTGGCTGTTGTAAAAAAAAAAAAAAAAAAATATATATATATATTTGTCTAACAGGTATATTTTTTTCTCCTCTTTTTAACATTTTTCTTTATTTCTTCACAGATTTGATGACTGCATTTTGAAACAAAGTTAATCCAAAAAAAAGCGGCACCACATAAAAAAATATTGAGCAGCGATGCAGAATTTTATGTTTTCACTTTGTTAGATGAAATTCATATACTGTGTTCTCAAAAAGAAAATTTTTTTTTCTTGTAATCAATGATTTAAATTTTTTCTAGAGAAATCTATCAAAAAAAGTACTATGGAATAGACATAACAGAAGAATTTTATTAAAAATTTATCCATTTTTTTTTTCTTTTTAAATTAAAGTTTCTGTATTGGAAAAATATAGTTTTGCAACAAGATTTATTATCTGTATATTTTCAATTGAAAAAATATCGTTTTTATTTGAAACGTGAGTAGTTCAAAATGAACTAAATTTAATTTTTGATTAGATTAATTTACAATGATCGAAGTCATGACATTCTTTAATAATACATAAGAAAAATACTATTCAAAATTAATTAAGACTATAAATAATAGTTAATAATAGCTTTGTTACTTCTTATAATAATAATTTTGTTACTTGCCTTCATAAGAATAATTTACCATAAGATGGATTGTTTGAGTGGAAATCCAATGATTTAAACCTATTTATTATTTATCAAGAAGACTAATGCAGAGTTGACTGTAATACAACAAAAACGAAAAAAATAATCAATTTCGAAACTTTAGTTTCTTTATCTTGAGCATGTGATTGATCAACATACTGCTTGCTTTTCATGAAATGACTTAAATAAACAATAAATTAACAACTAATTTTTTTGTTAAATTATTAAATATAAATATATTTTATAAAAGAGAAACTTCTTACATTTGATTGATAGCGTCAAATTGGGAAATTCTAATTGCGAATACACTAAAAAATAATTTAAATATTGTAACCGTGCTTTCTCCTACGCACTGCAAGAGCGCCCGCTTTGGCGTTCCGTAGAAATGTTTAGTAGGGCTCGAGACTCTCACCCGAAAGGAAGTACAGTGCAACTTGCGCGCCCGCTGAGACACGTTTAATTTGTAATGTCCCGAGAGGAAAGTTTGCACAACTCTGTATATTTGTTGCCTACAGACTCTCACCCGGAGAGGAAGTATATTTCGTGTATCTGAGTATTTTTATTTTAGGCTTTGAATTGGAATCCTTCCATAAATCTATAATTATACATCTTTAAATATATTAAATATTGTATGTCTTTAATTGTATGCATGTGCTGTTTGTGCGTGTGTAAATAATGCTGTGAGTTTTATGTCTCAAGTTTCAACCCAACCACAATCCAGAGTTGCTCCAACAAACAACACCGCAATATATGTTAAATAATCATTAACTAATATTAGAATAGAATTAATAATAATAATAAAATAGTAATTAATAATAATTTTAATTAATTAATTAATAATTATTTTTTAATAAAATATATTTTATATTTTAACCCTTAGTTTTTACTCTCAGAATCATTTTTTTATTTTGCTTATATAATCCTTCTTTTACTTAATAGCATATATAATCATCGGCTAACATATTTTTGCATTAAATTCGTAACTATGAAATTTAATGAAAAATATTTTACCAAAAAAGAAGTATAGGATTAAATAAATTGTTTTTATGGTTTTGTTCTTATGCTAACCATGCGTTATGAAAAACAAATTAAGATTTATAAAAATTGTATTACTTTTTGATATTTTATGTTAATTTTATTCCGAAGCCCTTCTTTTATGTCTGTATGCTTAGCATAATGGGCAAAACCAGCGTCTGATAGTGTCTAGAAAGTAATTTAGCAGTAAGATCTCCTAAATCTCATTTTAATGAAGAACAGAATAAGATGCAAAAATAAAAATTCTTTTATGGAAGGATTTGTCTTTCTTAGTAGAATAATCCCGGAGATTTAACGCAAGCAAATTGATGGATCAGAACTTTTCCTTGTAGTTGCCAATAAAATTAGGTTTAACCAACAGGGAATCAACCTTACTTTTATTTTCTTTCTTTCTTTTGCATAGTTTGTTAAAGTATTTACGATATTTATAACTAGTTAATTATTTTTATTTATAGTTTACTTTATATTAGCAATACTATTTGTATTATTATAAGAAAAAAATGTATGTTATTCCAGAAAACAATACGTAAATTTAGGTAAACTATTAAGTTAATAAAGATTAAATGATAAAATACTAGTTGTGTAAAAATGTATAGTAAAGAAACAAAAATTAGCAAAAATATTTCAAAAAAGATGGGCACTTACAACAATAATATCGTAACATATATACAACCTTTACTTCTTCCAGAAAAAAATTGGAGCATTCTAATAATTCTCGTAATTATTATTAGATCTTTACATGTGGTATCGTTGAAAATATATTGAAAGAAACTTACTTATAGTGCAATTTATTTATTTTAATTAATTAATTAACTGTCAACTCAAATTTTTCCATGGCAGAACCCAAAATATTTAGCCCAATCGATTCAACGTATGGTAAATATGCCGATCATATTTTGTTACAGAATACTTATCATTTTACAGTAATATGAAAGAGATGGTACCCCTTGTTACTATAGTTCCATTTATTTTTATGTTACTACAACGGACACAATTTTAGTTTCTTTACTATGATTAGAAAGAAAAAAGTTAAAATTATCTTCTTTATTATGATTCGAAAGAAAAAAAAAAAGGGAGAAGTATGACTTTATTAAAACAAAGTTGGAAAACAATAAAATAATAATTATTGTTATTTATTTTATTACTGATTAGAAAATTTTATTATTTTATCGCAATTATCCAAACTTTAATAAATATAATCATTACGAAAATCTGCTATAATTAAATGATTGATAAATAGTTAAAAAGCATTATGATACAGCCCAATAAATTTATTGGGCTGTATCATAATGTTTTTACAGGTGTCTTTACTTGTTGAAGCCAATGGCATGCAAGTAGGAATTAACAGCAAAGATCGTCCTTGGGTTTAACTGCATCGTTATTAGATTCTCTAAAAAAATTTGATTCCATGGAGCTCTGTTAAGTATTAATGTTTTTCAATATATATCGGAATGTGTCGGGAGCAAAAAAAGGAGGAGTTTTCGTTTCTGCACTGACTTTGTATTGTTAATTGATAAAAGTGATAATGTTGTTTTTAAAGATTGGGAGTTTAATAAATCTTGTTTTAAATAAATTTCAATGGAATTCTGCCTTTTAAAAAATTATTTTGCCGAAATTATTGATGATGGGTTATTTATAATATTATTCATTTATAATATATATAATCTACAAGAAATTTTTAAGAAGTGTAATTTTTCAGACCACATTTTCGATCTGGCATATGTTTTTTTTTTTTTTTTTAATTTTTTTATGATACTCTTAATGCACTACGAATTGAAACAGCTCTATCGTACTATATAATGTAACGTTTTTGACTGAAATTGTGCGGAAATAAAATACTTTGGGTTCAACAACTATACTCTTGAGAACTAAGTATTGCGTTAGTGGATTCATAGGCCACGCTCAAATAACTCTGAATGGAAAAGTTGAGAATCTACGCCTCAGATATTTTTCTCTGTTCCTGAATGAGTGTCAAGTTTTTTTGTGCTTTTTTTGCCTCCATATGATTCCAGCCCATAGCTGTAAGCACTTGAAACTCTTTTTATGGGCTTTCTTGGGATTTGGGAGGTTTTTCCCTTTATATTCTTTCTACTTTTACTGGAACACAGAATGTAATCCTTCTTAGAAAGCTAGACTTTTCAACGACTCTCTGTAGAGAAAGAGTTTTAACGGATTTGGTTTTATTTTCTTGTGGGTTTATTGAGTTTTAGATGGATGTATTGCTAGTCTCAAGCTGCATGGATAGACAGTTTCAAGATAAATTCCACCGTCTAGAAATTTGTATTAGACGTATCTTAAAGTTTTATAATTTCTTTTTGCAACATTCTAATGTTTGAAAAAAAATATTGATTTATGTGTATCAAAATATAAAAACTATTTTTCAGTATTTTAAATCTAGATGAATTGAGAAAGACAATAAAAATGTATACTGCAGAAGTTTGTTAGTTTAAATGTTATGGAATTATATTTTTAAAGTTAAATTAAAAAATAATATATTTAATATCAGTTGAAACTTAGAATATATTAATTTAAAGCAAATCTAAAGTAATCCTAATGAGAAAATCATGTGAATTTCTTACTGAATACAAAAAAGTTTTTGCCATACCCCATAATTAATAATTTCAAGCAAAAGCGTGATTCCATAAAAGACACTGCAAAATTTCATGATTTCTTAATAACATCCAAACTAATTTTTTTTTAAATGAATTTCCTTTTAATTAAATAACATAAAGCTGTAAAAAAATATGAATTTCTTCGCAAATCGTAGAACATTTTAAAATTCCCAAATTTAAAATTTCCAAATTTCGAAATGACAATACAACACCAAGTAAACAAGCAAGTAAGTTTCCAACAAATAACAAGTAGAAACTACAAGTAAGTTTCCAACAAGTAAAATTTTCAAAATGAAAAATGTTCTTCAGAATTTTACTGTTATCTTTAAAACATAAAATATTGTGAAATATTTCTTTCGACATGAAGACTAATTTCATAAAATAACTAATCCATTATCGTAAGTGATTATCATACAGGTTGTCACAGTGATATTCTGGTTCATATTCAGAAATGATATAATTAACTGCATTAATTTAACTCATTGAGTCATAGCCGATGAGTATACAGCCATGAAACAGTAGCAGGTTTAGAAAATTTCATGTTTATCGTGAAATTCGTAATAAAATGAGAAATAAATATTTTTTCTTTTATTACATTAAATAAAATATTTGTTTACAGAAAAAATAAAATTAAATATAATACCAAAAATTCATTTAAATATATAAATTAAAATTAATTAATATATTAAATCAAATTAAATTAAATATTTTTATAGAAAATATTGTGAAATATTTCTTTTAACATGATTAACATTTTCATGAAATAGCTAACCAATTATAGTAAATGATTATCATAGCCTTTACTAAAGTGATATTCAGGAGAAAGATATAACGAACTGCCTTAATTTAAATCATTGAGTTATAGCCAGTGAATATACATTTGTGAAACAGTAACAGATTTAGAAATTTTTATGTATATCGTGAAATTCGTAACAAAATAATTATTAAATATACTTCTTTCATTATATTAAATAAAGTATTGTTTACATTTGAAATTTTTACTTTCGTTTTTCCTCAAAGTCTATGAAAATTTTTATATTTATCATTACTGCTCGAATACTCATTCCTACTTTTAATGCGACACCTAATTATAAAAGGAATTTTTCACTGCTGGCCAAATAGAATTTGTTTATTTTCTAGCATGAAAGAGAATAAATATTCGATGCTACTTGATACTCTACATACTTTTAGAAAATAAGGATTACTTAGACTTACGATTACAGACTCATAATGTATACTTTTAAATTTTAATATTGAGAAATTTTAATTTTTCGGATCATAATATACTTAATAAAATTGGTAACGAAGGGTCTTTAATTGAAATCATTCAGTTACAGCCGATGAGTATACATCCTTGAAATTTTTGTAAAAAAAATTTAATAACAAGTTTAGAAAATTTTATGTATATCCTGAAATTTGTAATAAAATAAGAAATAAATATTTTTCTTCATTATATTAGATAAAATATTTTTTACATCTGAAAATTTTACTTTTATATTTACGTTCGTTGTTGTTCGTTTATTTATATATTTACGTTCGTACGTTGTGTTCGTATCTTTTATTTATTTATTTATATGCCAACGGCCATACCATGATGAATATACCGGTTCTCGTTAAAGAAGTCAAGCATCATTGGGCGCGGTCAGTACCGGTGACCACCTGGGAACACCGCGTGCCGTTGGCATTCACAAATTTGTGACCTGAATGGCCGAGTGTCTAGCGCTCTGGCGCTCGGTGCCACAGGTTTCGGGTTCGAATCATGGATGTTTGTAGTGGTTCGAATCCACTTTAAGCAGTAGGTCCCTGTCTCCTACGACTGTAAAGCGTCACGGAGCCAAAGTCAGACTTCTACCTACGGGTGCTCCATCACAACAAAAGCTGCTTCCTTGCCCTTCAATCATGAGTATGTATGGACTATGGAATTATAATTATATTTTTTATTTTATATTTTTTTATAAAATAAATTTTTATATTTATTAATTATATTTTATATTTTTTTATTACCTAACTACAAAATGAATGTGCTGGTTTAATATAATTTGTTTAATTTCTAACTTGGTAGAAACTAGAGAGTTTTTGCATACCGTACGTTATTTACCGTAGGACGTACCGTAGGAATTTTATGTATATCCTGAAATTCGTAATCAAATAAGAAATAAATATTTTTCTTCATTATATTAGATAAAATATTTTTTACATCTGAAATTTTTACTTTTATTATTCAACAACGGCTATGATAAACTTGGTATTTTCCACTACAGTTTGAATACTTATTCCCTCCTTTTATTGCGATACCAAATTACAAGATGAATGTTTCACTGTTGGTCTGATAAAATTTATTTATTTTCTAGCATGAAAGATAATAAATACTTGAAGCTACCTGATGCTCTGCAGCCTTGGTTGGAAAATAAGGATTGCTGTTGTTGTTGTTGTTTCTTATCCCACTTGGCTGGCCAAGCCCACAAGCCCATATGGACTCATGATTGAAGGGGAAGGAAGCAGCTTCTGTTGTGATGGAGCACCCGTAGGTAGAAGACTGACTTTTGGTCCGTGACGCTCTTACAGTCATGGGAGACCGGGACCTACAACTTAAAGTGGATTCCGAACCACTACAAACATCCATGGCACCGCCGGGATTGATGCTTGACTTCGGTGAACCCACCTGTGTGGATGATTTTTTAAATTTGTATTCCCCTTTTAACTGTCCTTTTATTTTAAAATAAATCGTGGCACCGAGCGCCAGACACCCCCTCGGCCATGCAGGTCCTTTAAATTGTTATACCAACGGCACGCGGTGTTCTCTTCAGGTGGTCACCCACCCAAGTACTGACCGCGCCCAATGATGCTTGACTTCGGTGATCTAACGAGAACCGGTATATTCAGCATGGTACGGCCGTTGGACATAAGGATTGCTTTGACTTATAATGTACCACTGCCCTTCCGAGTTGAACTTCCACTTCTTTCTGAGTGATGATATTAGAGAGTTTTTGCATACCGTACGTTAGTTACCGTAGGACGTCCGTTAGCTTTTTCTCCTTAGCGCGCATGCTCATAGGAAACTGAGCATGCGCGCTAGGGAGAAAAAGCTAACGGACGTCCTACGGTAACTAACGTACGGTATGCAAAAACTCTTTATTAACCCCTTAACTGCCGCCGGTGTATATATACGCCTCACTCAACCGATGCGTTCACTGCCGTCGGCGTATATATACGCCTTCCCGAAGTACGATCCTTTGCATTGCGCTGCTATAAAGAAAACTGCTCCCACGGTCTTGGAATGCCACAAAATGACCTTGACAATGTTTGAAAAGGATTTTATTATTTCAGAGAAAAGGGACAGGGTATTGGTAAAGGGGATGTTTCTGAAACGGTGAGTCATAGCTGTGCAGTTTTGGCTTCTGTTTCTGTTTGAGTAGGTCGTGCTTTTTTTATTCTTCTTTTGCTTCCGTTTCGTCGTGAAACCAGCTATCAATGCAATGAATTTGATTTTGGTTTATGTAACTTGGTTTATAAAAAACAAGTTTAGACATTTTAAATAAATGGTTATTTCTCCTATCATATTTTACAGATGAAACAATAAAGAATTCTTGTTTTAGGAAATATCACACAGCAGATAAGTTCTAACATCTGTTTTATCACACTATTATTCTATACTTTAAATTTATAATTTTTGTTTTTTTTTACATTTTATTTTTTCTGTGAAAGTAAAAAGGTTTTATGTTGCAAAACGCACCTCTTTTTTCTCTCCAATACATCGCATAACTACGCACGCCTGTATGAAAAACGGTGGCACTGGGGAGCGCATCTCGTAAGTTTTCCTCGGCAGGTAAGGGGTTAAAGTACCGAAATGACGTCCATTATTAGGACGATGTAAAAGGTTTCGTCGATTTCGACAATCGTCGGCGAAGTAGGAACAGCGTTCCTTTGTTTGAATGTGACAGATTCTTCTTAGATATCCTAAACCAAAAGGCTAAAAATAAACTTTGTCTGCGCTTATATTGTTAGAGTTCTACAATCGTAAATACAAATTGCAAATTTAGTTATTTGCATTTGTTTGAAAAGGTATTTTAAAAATCTGAAATTTGCAGTGGTAAAAATTAAATGACTGAAATTTTAATTTGAAAAACAAGTTTATTTAAAAGTCAATGTTATAATATTTTTTTTTAAATTTTAAAGATTCAACATAGCGTAAATTTTTTCAAATAATTTAATTGAAATAATATAATTTGTAGTTTTAATAAATTACTAATTAAAAAAAAAATTAGTGAAATTGTTTTGAATTATAATATCGAGAACTTTTAATTGTTTGAAAAATTATATATTTAAAAAAAATTGCATTTGTGGTAACTATTCTATATTATAAACAAAAACAAAACTGGTAAGTTTAATTAAAATGTGTGTTAAATAATTTTTTATTAAAAAACGACCAAATTCAACAATTATAAACTGAAATTTAAATGTGATAAATTCAATTTTTAATTAAACTTTTTTATTGCTTCATAAAAAATTGTAGTTTTTAAAATAATTTTTAAATAAACAAAGAAATTATTTCAGATTTTACTGTTTAATTAAAATGTTTATTAAATTTTTGTTACGTAAAAATCGATTTAAATCAGCAACTATAAACTGAAATTTGAAATACCATAAATTAAATTTTTAATTCAACCTATATTTACATTTTGTTTCACAGAAAACTGTAGATTTTAAAATAATCTTTCATTAAACAAAGAAATAATTCATGATTTTAATGTTATGAATCGTACTCTCAATCGCTATGCTCTAGAATATGCGAAATAAAATATTCTTCCACTTTTTAGATGCTTACCATTATCATTTGTATTCCTTCTAATTCTCAGGATAATTGAAACACGGGACAAAAATTGAAATTCACAAGAGAATTTCAATACACAGAAACGACGAGTTGATAATTTCGATTTCAGTTTTGAAACTGAAATATTTTTTTAAAAAGAAATTACTTTCATTTTTAAGAATAAGAAAAAAAAACACTCTTTTTAAAGGCGAAACTAATGAGTCGTATCCCGGTTGAATTGCAACTGTCAATGGAACACAGGTCTCTGAAAAGAAGTAATTTAATCTTCCAATCAAAGAATGTCTCTTTCAGAAATGGGAAAATATTTTTGGAAAGAAAAGTGTTGGAGAAATAGGTGTCACAAATATTTCCTTTGCCGTAATTTGAATATACGTAATTGCTTTCTATTGAGATATATGTAAAAATACAATACATAATTATTGATATATGTTGCTGTTGAGCTTTCTCTTGTATTTATTTGGTTTTTCTTTTGTATTTATCTGAATTTCAAAATAAGGAACTATTCATATAATTACTAAATAAAACATATGAACTACTTCAATATATGATGGAATAGCTGAAAGCATTAATGGATTAGTACTTCTTGACATTTCCTTGAACTTGATTAATTAAAAGAATGTTTAAAAATACATGTATTTAAATGCAATATTTTTTATATAGGCAAAAATATTTTTCAAACAAAAGGCATCAATAATAAAATAAATTGTAATACTACCTTTTTAAAGATAATACTTGTTGATTGGATGGGATTGGGAACTCCTACAAGGCGACAAAATCCATTGCGTAACGTATACCTACTTTCCCAACTAACCATAAAAAATATGTTTATTACCAAAGCTACAACAATTACAGCTATCCAGAAAAAAAGTCATTTTTTCCAGATTTTATTTCCGGGATGTCGTCGTAAAAACAGGACACTATTTATTTGTCTTTGATGCTAAACATGGTGTAGGCAGAATCGAACATTATGTCCCTGAAGAAATGTTCCCAAGCTAATAAAATTTCTGGCAACTACCAGACATGATTAAATTTATAATATTACCTTTAAGCCATAAATTAGTTTATATATTAAAAATACATTTTTTTTTTGTCGTGATGCATGATATCCGAAGCATGTCAACACCTAATGGGTAAAACATTTGAGAATGGATACACAGAAATGTTTATAGCCAGTTTATCTTGCTTGCATTAGTAAATAACATTTTAATGAATCTGTAATTTAATATCCATGTGGTTTACAATTTTGTTTAAATAATATGTGTCAAATAAATTTTTGATATGTTGTTTTAAACTTTTGAAATTTATTTATAAGAGTTTCTTTTTCTAACATTATCTGAAATTTAAGGGAAGTTAAAATAATATTAATGTAATATTAAATGTAAGTAAACATCTTTTTATATTTATTTGATATGTCTTATGACAGATCTCTATTTCGATATGGACGTATATATTGTGACTCCGGAAGACTTAAGATAATATATTTACATCCGATTGGATACTAGAGGTATTAAACGCAATTTACTGACAAGTTTTGAAATATTCATTAAGAAATAAATACACCTAATTTAAATTTAAATCTGTTCTTAATAGGTTTGGAAGCCTATTAAAAAGTTGTAAATATAAATTTGGATATATTCCTAGATAAATTTTTATCAATGTATAATAAATCAATGATGGCTTAAATTTTACTAATAATGTAGATGATAATTCTGCGATAAATATTCTAAACTTTTTGAGAATTCTTAACTTCTTAACCCACACTACTGCAAACAAATTATTTATTATAAATCTATATCACTAATTTTACTTTTAAATTAAAATTTCTTATATTTTCTCAAACAAAGTCTACTAAAAATGCTTAAAATATTCCTACACACATATATCATTTTCTATTTCTATAAAGCCTATCACGTTTCTGATAACACGCTTGATTAAGTAATAAATGCCAAAGAAAAAAAAAGGAGAAGCATTATCTTTTAAAAACAACCTTGTTAACACACTTTCTCCAGCACATAAATTTCCGTTAACAAAATCACTGAAAACACGCTATTTGAATGAAAAATGGGCACTGAAAAACAAGAATAAATTCCCAATTTCAGCGAATCCATCTTGTAGACACAGTGGTTTGGGAACTCCTACACTGACAAAAAACCATTGCGTAACGTATCACTGCTTTCCAAACTAACCATAAAAAATACGTTTATTACCATAGCTGCAACGATTACAGCTATCCAGAAAAAAGTCCTTTTTACAGATTTTATCTTCAGGATGCCGTCATAAAAACAGGACACTATTTTTATTTGATTTTTCCTTGATACAAAGCATGGGGCAGGCAGAATCGAACATTATGTCTCTGGCGAAATGTACCCAAGCTAATAAAATTTTTTGCAAGTACTAGGCATGATTATATTTATAATAATACCTTTAAGCCATAAATTAATTTATATATTAGAAAGACATTTTTTTGGTAGTGATGTATCATATCCCAAGCATTTCAACAATTAATGGGATAAGCATTTGAGAATGAATACGCAAAAATGTTAATCGCCAGCAGTTTATTTTGCTTGATGGATATTAATAGATAAAGTTTTAATGAATCTGTAATTTAATATCTGAGTGATTTCCATTTTTTTTAATCGTGTCAAATAAGCTAGTTTTTTAAATGTTGTTATATACTTTTTAAATTTATTTTTGGGACCTGAATGGCCGAGTGTCTAGCGCTCTGGCGCTCGGTGCCACAGGTTTCGGGTTCGAATCCCGGCGGTGCCATGGATGTTTGTAGTGGTTCGGAATCCACTTTAAGCCGTAGGTCCCGGTCTTCTATGACTGTAAAGAGCGTCACGGAGCAAAAGTCAGGCTTCTACCTACGGGTGCTCCATCACAACAGAAGCTGCTTCCTTCCCCTTCAATCATGAGTCCATATGGGCTCGTGGGCTTGGCCAACCAAGTAGGATAAGAAACAACAACAACAACAAATTTATTTTTAAGAGTTTTTTCTAACATTTTCTGAAACTTAAATGAAATTTAAAAGAAAATTAATATAATATTAAAAGTAAGTGAACACCTTTTTTTTTTTAATCCTTTGATATTTCTTATGACTGCTCTCAATTCTGTATAGAGGTTTGGTTTGTCGCTCTACACTCCTTTTATACACACTTTGGACTAACTAGACCGTGACTTACAGCTTAATATTTATTTCGAATCATGCCACCGGCGGTACTCGAACCCAAATTATTGAGCGTCAGAGCGCTAGCTACTCGGTCACCCCATTTGTTCATAATAATTATATTAAAAATGTTTAAAATATTCCTACATACATATGAGTCTTTCTTTTACTATTATATACAGCATACCACATTTCTGATATGTTTGATTAAGTAATAAATGCCATGCAAAAAATGAGAAACATGATCTTTAAAAACGAACTTGTTATTACACTTATCCCAGCAAATACATTTCCATTAACAAAACCGCTAAAAACAAGCTATTTAAATGAAAAATGGGCACTGAAAAACAAGAATAAATTACCGATTTCAGCAAATCCATCTTGTACATACTCTACCTTGGGAACTCCTACGCGGCGAAAATATTTATTGCGCAACGTATCACTACTTTCCCAACTAACCGTAAAAAATATGTTTATTACCAAAGCTGCAACGATTACAGCTATCCAGAAAAAAAGTCATTTTTGCAGATTTTATCTTTAGTACGCCGTCGTAAAAAAGGACACCCTTTTTATTTTTATTTTTCCTTGATGCAAATGTTCCCAAAATCGAACATTATGTCCCTGAAGAAATGTTCCCAAGCTAATAAAATTTCTGGCAAGTACCAGACATGATTATATTTTTAATATTAACTTTAAGCCATAAATTAGTTTATATATTAAAAAGACATTTTTTGGTTGTGATGCATTATATCCCAAGCAAGGATACACAAATATGTGGTGATGCGATATTATGTTTAAGCAGTAACATTTTGAATCCAAGAAGTCTACACGAGAAACTCTCCCCAATATCACGTGCAAGGCTTACAAATTTCAACAATTTGCAAACCTTCAATTTTTAGTGACTTTTTTTTTAATTTCAGATTCTTCCTCCTGCTGCCACGAAAATGTTTTCATAATATATAAGAAATATAAGTGACGGAGTTTACGAGTAAGAAATAATTATCTTCTGGTTCAACTTTAGAGTTTAAACGAGCATAGTTATTAAACAAATTATGTAATTTTTTTTCTTTTTAGTGTCTTTTAAATTTTTTTTTTTTCCCTTCTCGCCATCGTGAAATAGAGCGTAGTAATCAGATAGATGTGTAGAATTTAAGAAATGCGGTATTAAATGACGTAATAAGCGCCCAGAACTGAGTGCTATGAATATTAATGTTACATATTTTTATTTAACTATTGTTAAAAAACTAAACGTTTATCTTATTTCTACAACACTTTTATATTTACAATATTATTGTACAATTGAAAACCTTCAAGACAAACTAAATGATAGTTATTTTTCATTCTGAAATTATGCGTTTTTTATGTTTTTGATTTTTTTGAGCTAGAGAAAAGAAAAAGTAGAAAAGAAATTGAAAAAAAAAAAAAAAAAATACTGAGAATTACATAATTTTAGGTTACTTTTGCATATTTGGATACCAAAGTTGATCCAACAGTTGGTCAACTAAAAGTTGGTTCCTCCATTACTCTTAAATTTTGCTCTTACATTTTTTATAAATCTATGAACTTTTTCTTACTAGCAGAAAGATACAATTTACAATAATTTCAGCTAATTTTGCAAATTTTAAACTAAAATTGAAATCTGAATATATTTAATGATGAATCTGTAATTTTTGTGTATATTTCTGAAACAATTTCACAATTTTTTCGTTATAATGGGGGGGAAAAAACCCTATAAAGCCCTCCACTCTATTTTACAAGGGTGAACTGTCGCACCATAAAGAAAACATCCTATTACATATGTTTACGCATACATTTTTCTGATCATCACTGGCAACTGGTGTACCGATTATTAATCTCCTCATCTTAATTCATATATTTAAATTACAATTAGTTATAGGCTGTTTAAAATGTTAGTAATTTGGTAAAAATTAAAGTTTCTAAAATTTTAAAAACGGTACTGGGTTTGATCATTAATAAAATTCCAAATAGCACAGAATTTAACTTTTTTTTCCATAGTGTGCTTCTTTCATTCTTAAAAATAAAATACTGTTTCTGTTTTAACAGTTTGCCAAAGAGATGATTTCTTGGAGCACTATAAAAAAAAGAACGGTCGTTTTCATTGTAATGCTTGTTTTAAATACATTTAAGAAGAGTTAAAATCCAAATATTAGTTGTTTAATTATATTATATTAATTATATCGATTATATTCAAATACATCTGAATATAACCAATATTCTGGAATATAATTAGGACGGAATTAGTCAGAAAATTCGTGTAATGTATTTTTTTTTTTGATTATTTCCAAAATGCAATCAAATAAGGTAATTTCATATAATAATGTAATGGATTAAATGTATAACACAAAATTTCTTTTATTAAAACATATTTTTAGTCGAAATCAATGTGTTGCATAACTATGCAATCCATTGTAAAATATAATTTTAATTGTCATTGTTTTATAAAATTGATGTTATATGTGCTTTTCATTATTTTTAGATATTTATAATTTGTGCAAAAAATAAGACATTCAACACATAATTTTAAAATGTAGTACTGGCTTATATGTGTGACGGGGATTAAATGTATGCTCTATCAATTTGTTATAAATAAATAATTCAATTCAGGCAATAGTGAAACTTTTAGGCAGAAAAAAAAAGTTTGTCTTTGGTTGAAGAATAAATTTAAGTTTAAAGTTTTGCTCTATGTAACATTTTATTAGTCACGAAATCATGAAAGTGAGGAAATGAGATGATTAGGAAATGTTAGCCAAACTAATGTGGGCAATAAGATGCCACGATAATAATTTCTGAGATTTACGTTGACTCGACATTGACTGTCTAGTAACTGATTTAATAACTAAATCCTATTATGGTTGGGAATGCTCTTCAAACCAAGTTTAGGATATCATGATCTGATAATGAAACTCAAAGTAAATTATTTCTGGTGTCATTATCATTAGTCTAAACATGGAAGCGAAATGAGTGCATTGATAAAGATAATCAACGTACACATCTGAATCAAGTAACTTGATGTTATTATGTAGAACTCGATATTATTTATGTTCTGGTTTGTTCAATTAGAGCTTTGATGAAAGTTCAGTTTTGTTTTACTGCATCCATTACAATCAGCTTATCTGGAATGATTGCCCTCTGGGGGCCCACTCATGCTTTTCTAGCAGCCTGCTCAACATGTGTCAATTCTGCATAAAAAAATGCATTTGCATTTTTCAAGGACTTTGAGATTTTGGCGAAATGCTGCATAATGGATTGTAATAAGTCTGTTGTTTATAATATAAAAATAAGAATTTAATCCAAATTATTTATAAAAAATAATCCTTTAAGGGTTGGAAAAATATTTTTTGTAAACTATGAAATAATAAATTTTAGTTTTATTGGTATAATAAATTTTAATTTATCGAAATAATAAATTTTAGAATATTGTAAACTATAAAATAATATAGTAAATCCCTAGCCTGAATGAATCATTCTTACCCTAAAATAAAAGTATCATCTGAAACATATTTGTCAATTTTTAATTAATTTATTTGCATATTAAATGCATATTTTTATATTATAAATTGCATATTTAATTTTATTGGTTTCCTTGGTACATAAGCCCCTGTGGAGTATTTATGTATCTATCACCTTAAAATTGGTTTGTCATCTGAACAAAATTTTGTATACAAGTCATCTTTTACAGGAACAGAAGTTCTTCTTTTTCACTTTGGAAAACCGATGACTTTCTTACCTTATTCATCAGAATGAGAAGATGACATGGCTGTAATATAAATCTATTTACCAGTAGTATTAAACAACTATTCCATTGTATTTATGATATAAGAAAAACAAAATGTTTAAAAGAAAGATTATTCAACAGATTATCCATTTCTTCACTTTACAATATCTTCAAGCACAGATCAAAGATCTACAGAATCATTTAAAAAGTTGAGAACGGATTTTTAAACTTTCGAATTCCTTTTAAATCACTGAATTCAAGGTCCTACATATTCATAAAAAATATTTTTCGTTTCCTCCTTACCATTTATATGTATATTGAAACGTAAGGGCAAAATGCAATTTTGACTTCTTTGGTCTTTTTAATTCTGATCATTCAACTGTCAAAATGTAGTGTTTAAAGAAATAAACCCCCAGATCATCAATTATTCTAAGGAAAAAAATTAAATTGCTACGATTAACTAGTATTTAAAATCTTAATTAATTTTTGCAATTATTTAATTTTGAATAGTTTTTCCTTATTATTTATTAGAGAATTTCTATGCTATGATATTGCTAACTTTTCAAATAAAAGCGATATTTTTTAATTGAAAATATACTGATAATAACTCTTGTTGCAAAACTAAATTTTTGCAATACAGAAAGTTTAGTTTAAAAAAATAGGCATAATTTTTTTTCAATATAATTATCCATAGTCCTTTCTTCTTATAGATATTTCTTTCTATTATATTTATCCGACATAAAGCATATATGATATTGTTATAGAAGGAATTAAAATCATTGATTAGAGGAAAAAAAAACTTCCTTTTCTGAACACAGTATATCAATTTCATCTAACAAAGTAAAAAAAAAAAAAAAATAAAATTATACATCCCTGCCTAATATTTTTTTTCATGTAGTGGCACTTTTTTTTTGGAATAACTTTGTTACAAAATTTAGTCATTAAATCGTTGAAAAAAATAAAGAAAAATGTTAAAAGATGGGAGAAAAAACGCTATGCATGTCAGCCAAATATTTTTATCTTTATTTTTAACAACAGTCAATTATTTTTATCTTCTCCGGTGACAGGAAAACAAAACAAAAAAAAATGTTGTGGTAAAACAAACCCAAAGTCTATCATGCACATCGATTTTTTCAGCTACAATATTATTTTTACTCTCCTATACCATAACCGTATTTATTCTAAAAAGGCTTTAAGAAATTATGTTGTCGATTATTTTTTCAGTGGTATACTGGGTAAAACAAACCAAAGTGAATTGTCCTACTTGTAGAATCAAATATCCATTAAAGATGCATTTTTATTATTGGATTATTGGAAAAAAATTCCTTTTTATGAAAACAAATACGCATTGTTATTTTCTTTATCTCGTTTCATTAGTATTGAATTTTGCGAATGATATTGATGAATATTCATTTGTTTTAACTAAAAGCTAATTACTTTTCTAACATGATCTAAAATACTAAATTATTTTTACATAACTGAAATATACATTTAATAAGATTTGTGGAAATATTCAGAAATCGAACAGAAGAATTTTAGATATTAATCCACATAACAATATAACTTTAAGCAGATGAATTGACCCATGAAAAATGTGTGTCATCACACTTACTAAGTTGCTACTATTATTTATAACATAAACTAATTTTGAATAGTTTTTCTTATGCATTATTAGACAATTGCAATATCATGACGTTGACATTGTAAATCATTCTATTAAAAATAATTAACTTGAATTCGTTTTGAAATGTTAACTTTTAAAATAAAAACGATATTTTTTCAATCGAAAATAAACTGATAATAAATCTTGTTGCAAAACTTTATTTTTCCTATACAAAAGCTTTAATTTAAAAAGGAAAAAAAAATGGATAATTTTTTTAAATAAAATTCTTTTGTTATGTCTACTATATTCCATAGTACATTTTTCTTATAGATTTTTCATTCTATTATATTTAATATAGATAAAACATATACGATATTGTCCTAGAAAAAATTAAAATCATTAGAAGAAAAAAAACTCTTCTTTTTAAGAACACAGTATATCAATTTCATCTAACAAAGTAAAAAACTTAAAATTTTGCATCGCTGCTTAGTATATTTTTTTATGTAGAGCCACATTTTTTTGGATTAACTTTGTTACAAAATTTAGTCATCAAATTGTTGAAGAAATAAAGAAAAATGTTAAAAAGATGAGGAAAAAACCCTATGCCTGTCAGCCAAACATTTTTATCTTTGTTTTTAACAACAGCCAATTATTTTTATCTTCTTCAGTGACAGGAAAACAAAACCCCAAAAAAATTGTTGCGGTAAAACAAACCCAAAGTCTATCATGCACATCGATTTTTTTACAGCAATATTATTTTTCCTCTTCAATACCGTAACTCTATTTATTTTGAGAAAAGACTTTACCAAAATATGCCGTCGATTATTTTTCCTTGCGGTACGCTGGGTAAAACAAACCAAAGTGAAGTTGTCCTACTTGTAGAATGAAATATTCATTTAAGATACAAATTTATTATTGGATTATTGGAAAACATTCTTTTTTATTAAAATAAGTATGCATTGTCATTTTCTTTATCTCATTTCAGTATTATTGAATTTCCCGAATGATATCGTTGAATATTCTTTGTTTTTACGAAAAGATAATTTGCTTTCATAACATGACTTAAAATATCAAATTCTTTATACGTATTGGAAATATACATTTAATAAGATTTGCGGAAATATTCAGAAATCAAATAGTAAGATTTTAGATATTAATCCATGCAAGAATATAACGGGCTAAACGGATCCATACTACAATTTAATGGACTTACAGCAGTTGCAAGTAAATGAGTATCATCACACTTTTTACTTATTTCGGTTTCGCTGTCGCCTTGCTAATGTTTTTCTTTTTATTGCATTTTGTTATTGGATTTGTCATCAGTGCTTGTTCCTTTAATTTTTTAATATTTTTGCTTATGGGATGATTTTTTTTTATTCTCTTTGTATTTGTATTCTTCTTTTGTAACTTTGACTTTCTTTCTTAATTGTAATGTTTTTGTTCTCTGATGTTAGAAATATTCAGGAATTCAAATGATTTATTTAATTTTTCCATGCAGCAGTATAACTGGCTTAACCATCCAGTCACTTTAATGTAGTGGACTTAAAGCAGTTGTACTGACCTATACAAGTAAATCAAGTCACATATAACACTTTTTACTTTTTTGAAAACGACATGATCAACAATGTGTTGCTCAAATTACGTTATTTGAGTATCACAAATTACGTCGGTACGTTACGTCTCTTTAACTCTCAGTTTGATATATTTTCTCTTGGAGAAAAAATATCAAGCTGAGAGTTATAGCATAGTTAGCTATTAGAGAATTTTTGCATAACATTTTTTTATCGTCCGATATTTTTCTTCCTAGCGCGCATGCTCATAGGAATAGCCCAGTAGTGTAATATTACTGATACGCATGCGCAATATGTACAATGTTTCCTATGAGCATGCGTGCTAGGAAGAAAAAATATCGTACGATAAAAAAACGTTATGCAAAAACTTATTCTATACTATTCGAAAGAGTGATCCAATTGGTGTTAAGCAATAATCCCAAAAACAAGAAAACTTTCTCAAAACATTCCTGAGGGATCCAGGGGACATGTGAGAGGTGTAAGAAATACCTGGACAAAAGAACAATAATAATAATAATGTTGATTGAGGGAGAGAGAATTCCAGTTGCGTAATTAAAAATGCTATATTACCATTGAATGAGTTAATAGTATCTGAGCATCTTAGATGATTTCGAAATAGGAAACTCTGTCAGAAACAAAGTAATGCAAGTAAAAATAATGTAGAAACAAAGTAAAGTTTATAGTTTAAAACTATTTTGCATTTGCCAGCTATGAGCACGATAAACCATAAACTTTAACGTCATTCCATTAGATACGATAAAATCAGGAACAGAATGTGATTCCTTCAGCAGTTCCCTGGTCACTAATCGTTTCAAATTGGAAAAAAAAATCATCCTAAATTTAGGTTGATTTATAAAATGATGGCTTATACAGTGGTTTCATCATCATCATCTTCGGCACACTAGCTCTATTGCTGGCCAAGGCCGTTTGCCTGCAGGCAGATCTCTAAACAAGAGATATTTTCTTTTTTTTACGGGGTAATTTTGTCAGCCTTAGACCCCACGCTTTTCGGTCATATTCGATCAGGACCTACAGTTTAAAGTGGATTCCGGAACTCGAATTCGATACCTGTGGCACCGAGCGCCAGAGCGCTAGTTTGTCTATATACCTGTATCAAATAATGCTATTAATAAAAGCAGTATGAATTTTCTCAGTGATTTAGGGAATATTAAATTTTATTCTTGAAATGTTAAATGTGATGCTAAAAAATGACTTTTTTTTTAATAAAATCACATATTTTATTTTTTTAATTTGAAAATCAGGGTTCTAATCCATTTTTAGCCAAAAAAACTTAATTATAGCTCATCAAGGAAAACAGGATCGTCATCAGAAGTTAATGGCTTTGGTATCTCACATTGGATTTTATATGAACCAAAATGAGACCATAAAAATTTAAATATCAACATAAATGAGCGGTCCATAGCATCGCCAGCACTCTAACTCCAAACCTGTACCACCGAGTGAGAGAGCACTAGTCAGTCGGTCATTAGGCACCAAACAATGGTTTAGGCAACAAAAATCTCCATCAAAATTCTTCCTAAAATATTTACCTCCTTTTATTATGTATCAGACTCCCAATAAACAACTATTATTTTGAGCAATGTAGTATTAATATTTATTTTATTTTTGATGTATAAAATGCATTTTGCTTGAAAAATATTTTGCGCATATAAAACTTTTGCGCGTGTACTTTTAGACATTCGTTTAACTAATGAATTTCAAAGGAATGTCAAGAAGTATTTTTCAATGAATACTTTTTCCATTTCATTATAAATTGGAAAAGTTTATATTTTACTCTTTTATTTTAATGAATATAGCATATTTTATTATTTTGAAATTTTTGGAAAATAGATACAGGGAAAAGCTTAAAGGCAACGTATATCAATAATTATCAATTATATCTATACATATATCTCAATTTTACGTAACATAGAAAGCAATTACTTATATATAAATTACTGCAAAGAAAATGTTTTACATACTTATTTCGCCAACACTTTTCTATTCAAAAATATATTTTTTCATTTCTAAAAGTGACATTCTTTGAATAGAAGATTAAATTACTTCTTTTCAGAGACCTGTGTTCCATTGACAGTTGCAATTCGACCGGGATAGGACTCATTAGTTTCGTATTTAAAAAACAAATTTTTTTTTCTCCTTCTTCTTAAAAATCAAAGTAATTTTTATTCAAAAACATGTTTCAGTAACAAAACTGAAATAGAAATTATCAACTCGTCGTTTCTGGGTATTGAAATTCTCCTGTGAGCTTCAATTTTTATACCGCGTTTCAATTATCCTGAGAATTAGAAAGAATACAAATGATAATGGTAAGTGAGAAAATAGAGAGAAAATAGGAGAGAAATTTTTATTTTGGATATTTTATAGCAGAACGTTTGTGAGTGCATTTCACAACAGTTAAATTATAAATTATTTCTTTGTTTATTTAATAAATATTTAAAAAACTGCAATTTTCTGTGAAACAAAATTTGAAAATAAGTTGAATTAAAATTTCGATTTATAGTATTTAAATTTCAGTTTATAGTTGCTGATTTTAACAAGTTTTTTGCTTATCTAATTATTTAACAAATATTTTAATTATACTTACCAGTTTTTTTTTTTTGTCTACAGTATACCATAAATAGTTACCATAAATATCCGAATTTTTAAGTATATTGCGTTCAAAAAATTAAAATTTCTCAATAATATAATTCAAAAGAATTTCTATAATTATATTTAATTGGAATCGAATTAAAACTATAAATTATATTATTCCAGTTAAATTATTTGAAAAATTACATTATGTTGAAACTTTAAAATTTGAAAAATATTAAAACATTGCCTTTTAAATAAATTTGCTTTTCAAATTAAAATTTCCGTCATTTAATTTTATCACTCAAAATTTCAGATTCATATAAACCCATTCAAATAACTACAAGTAACTAATTTTAAAAATTTTAGTTACGATTGAAGAATTTTATAATCAAATAAATTTCAAACAAAGTTTCTTTTTAGCTTTTATTTAGTGGTGATATGCCTTGTGGCTTACGATATCTTAGAAGAGTCTGTCCCATTCTAACAAAGGAACAGTGCTCCTACTTCGCCGACGATGGTCAAAATCGACGAAACCGTTTACACCATCCTAATAATGGACGTCATTTCGGTACTTTAATATCATCACTCAGAATAACGTGGAAGTTCAACTGCGAAAGAACTTTCCATATAGCTCGAAGTAATCCTTATTTTCCATTAAAAGACTATAGCGCATATCAAATACTTAATAGAGAGTTTTTGCATACCGTACGTTAGTTACCGTAGGACGTCCGTTAGCTTTTTCTCCCTAGCGCGCATGCTCAGTTTCCTATGAGCATGCGCGCTAGGGAGAAAAATCTAACGGACGTCCTACGGTAAATAACGTACGCTATGCAAAAACTCTCTAGTTTCTACCAAGCTAGAAATTAAACAAATTATATTAAACCAGCGGTGAAACATTCATTTTGTAGTTAGGTAATAAAAAATTATAAAATATAATTAATAAATATAAAAATTTATTTTATAAAAAAATATAAAATAAAAAATATAATTATATGTTGTTGTTTCTTATTCCACTTGGCTGGCCAAGCCCACGAGCCCATACATACTCATGATTGAAGGGCAAGGAAGCAGCTTCTGTTGTGATGGAGCACCCGTAGGTAGAAGTCTGACTTTGGCTCCGTGACGCTCTTACAGTCGTAGGAGACCGGGACCTACGGCTTAAAGTGGATTCCGAACCACTACAAACATCCATGGCACCGACGGGATTCGAACCCAAAACATGTGGCACCGAGCGCCAGAGCGCTAGACACTCGGCCATTCAGGTCACAAATTTGTGAATGCCAACGGCACGCGGTGTTCCCAGGTGGTCACCGACCCAAGTACTGACCGCTCCCAATGATGCTTGACTTCGGTGATCTAACGAGAACCGGTATATTCAGCATGGTATGGCCGTTGGCATATAAATAAATAAATAAAGATACGAACACAACGTACGAACGTAAATATATAAATAAACGAACAACAACGAACGTAAATATATAATTAAACGAACAACAACGAACATAAATATATAAATAAAAGATACGAACTGTAATTCAAACTGTAATTGAAAATAACAAACTCTTCAATAGCCTTTATAGAATAACAAAGGTTAACATTTCAGATGTAAAAAAAATATTTTATTTAATATAATGAAAGAAAAAAAAAATATTTATTTCATTTTTGAACTTCTGAAGAATTTTTTCATTTGGAACTTTTACTTACTTATGGATTTTATTACGAATTTCAAGATATACATACAATTTTTTAAACCTGCTACCTATAATATTTTTAATATTACATTTAATTTTAATTTTAAAAATATTATTCCCTAACATTTAAGTCAACAATCTGCTTATGTACATATCTTATTGATATCTTTATGAATTCATGTAGATATAAAATAACGGAAAAAAAGTTTTTATATTTTGATAAACATAAAACAATATTTTTTCAAACATTAGAATGTTTCAAAAAGGAATTATAAAACTTTAAAATACGTCTAATACAAATTTCTAGAGGGTGGGATTTATCTTAAAACTGTCTATCCATGCAGCTTGAGACTAGCAATACATCCATCTAAAACTCAATAAACCCACAAGAAAATAAAACCAAATCCGTTAAAACTCTTTTTCTATAGAGAGTCGTTGAAAAGTCTAGCTTTCTAAGAAGGATTACATTCTGTGTTCCAGTAAAAGTAGAAAGAATATAAAGGGAAAAACCTCCCAAATCTCAAAAAATCCCGTAAAAATAGTTTCAAGTGCTTACAGCTATGGGCTGGAATCATATTGAGGCAAAGAAAAGCGCAAAGAAACTTGACACTCATTCAGGAACAGAGAAAAATATACGAGCGTAGATTCTCAACTTTTTCATTCAGACTTATTTGAGCGTGGCCTATGAATCCACCAACGCCATACTTAGTTCTCAAGAGTACAGTTGCTGAACTCAAAGTATTTTATTTCAACATAGTTTCAGTTAGAAACGTTACATTATATAATACGATATCGTATTGCATTAAGCATTGCAAATCTTATTACATTAAGAGTATCTCAAAAATAAAACCATACTTCAGTTTAAGATTGAAAATGTGATCTGGAAAACTTTCATTTCTTACAATAATTTATTTATAATTATATATATATATATATATATATTATAAATGAATAATATTATAAATAATCCATCATCCTTAATTTCGGCAAACGAATTTTTTTAAAAGATTGAATTCCATTGAGTTTTATTAAACCACAATTAGAAAAATAATCATCCTTTCTCTTTTATCAATCACTCCTTTTTGTCTGCGACTCTCTCTATATGTAAAAAATTAATGCTCAATAGAACCTTATTGAATAAAATATAATAAGTTAATAATGTTGTAGTTAAAGCCAATGGCGATATTTCTTGTTAATTTCTAGTTGATTTCAATTGGCTTCGAAAATTTAAGACACCTGAATTTATCTTAATTTGTTCTTAAATTTATTGTCTGCCTCATAATGTATTTTAACCATTTATTAATCATTCAATCATAACAAGTTTTCGTCATAAGTTGGTATAATTGCGACAAAATAATAAAATTTTGTAATCAAAAATCTCTATATGTAAAAAATTAATGATTAATAGAGCTTCATTGAATAAAATTAAATAAGTTAATAATGTTGTATTTAAAACCAATGGCAATATTTTTTGTTAATTTCTAGTTGAATTCGATTGGCTTCGAAAATTTAAGACACCTGAATTTATCTTAAATTGTTCTTAAATTTATTGTCTGCCTCATAATGTATTTTAACCATTTATTAATCATTCAATCCTAACAAGTTTTCGTCATAAGTTGGTATAATTGCGATAAAATAATAAAATTTTGTAATCAGTAATAATTTTATAATAATTAAATAATCAGTAATAAAATAAATAATTTTAATTATTTTTATCATTTTCTAACTATTTTAATAAAATCATACTTCTTTCTTTTTCTTTAATTTTCCTTTTTCTTCAATGTTTTTTTTTTAATTCTTCTTTTTAATTTTAACTTTTTTATTAAGATTTTCTAATGATAATAAAAAGTTAAAATTGTATTTTGTAGTAACATAATAATAAATTGAGCAATAGCAATCTGCGATACTGTCTTTGATTTCACTGTAAAACTGCTAAAAGTTTTGTAATGAAAAATGGCCATAATATTTATCATATGATAAATCTATTGAACTAAATGTATTGTATTCTTCAATAGAAAAATTTGGAGTTTTCAGTAGATTAATTATGTTAATTAATTATTTAAAGCAACTGCATTGCAACATAGATAAACTCCCTTTTAAATATTTCTAACAAAACCACATGTGAAGATATGATAATTACGAGAATTATTAGAATGTTTCTATTTTTTTCTGAAATAAGTGAAGATTGTAAATGTTACTATATTATTGCTGTAAGTGTTCATCTTTTATGACATATCGTTACCATAGTTCCTAATCTCTTTTAATTTTCTCACAACTAATATTTTATCATTTAAACTTTCATTTACAAAATAGTTTACCTAATTTTACGTATTACTTTCTGTAATAACATAAATTTTTTTCCAATACTTAATACAAATCATACGGTTAAAGTAAAGTAAACTATAAATAAAAATATATAATTAACTATAAATATCGCAAATACTTTAACAAACTATGCAGAAAAAGAAAGGAAATAAAAGTAAGATTGATTCCCTCATGGTTAAACCTAATTTTATTGGCAACTACAAGGAAAACTTCTGATCCATGTAAATCATGTAAATTAATTAATTAAAGCAACGACATTGCAACATAATTAAGCTCCGTTTCAGATATTTCTAACAATACCACATGCAAAAATATGATAATTACGAGAATTATTAAAATGTCCCAATTTTTTTCTGAAAGAAATGAAGACAGCACATATAATATCGTTACCACAGTTTCTAATTTTTGTTCTTTACTATATATATTTTTACATAACTAATATTTTATCATTTAAACATTCATTTACCTAAATTTATGTATTGTTTTCTAATAGCATACATTTTTCATATAATAATAAAGTAACGATAACGTAAAGTAAAGTTAACGTAAGCGTTAGTTAAGCTAGCTAAGTTAGCTAACGTAAAGTAAATTATGAATAAAAATAAGTAAATAATTATATATATATAGTAAATACTTTAACAAACTATGCAAAAGAAAGAAAGGAAAGAAAAATAAGGTTGATTCCCTGATGGTTAAACCTAATTTTATTGGCAACTACAAGGAAAACTTCTGATCCATCAATTTGCTTGAGATAAATCTCCGGGATTATTCTACTAAGAAAGACAAATCCTTCCATAAAAGAAGTTTTATCCTTGCATTTTATTCCGTTCTTCATTAAAATAAGATTTAGGAGATCTTAGCGCTAAATTACTTTCTAGACAGTATCAGATGCTGGTTTTTTGCATTATGTTTAGCAAACAGGCATAAAAGAAGAACTTGGGAATAAAATTATCATAAAATATCACAGTTTTTTGCTTTTAATTTGTTTTTCATAAAGCATGGTTAGCATAAGTAAGAACAAAACGTTGAAAAAAGTTATTTAATCCTATACTTATTTTTTGATGAAATATTTTATTAAATTTCATCGTTATGAATTTAATGCGAATAAATTTATGCGATGATTATATATTATTAAGTATGAGAAGGATTACCTAACTAAAAGAAACAAAGGATTATGAGAGTAAAAAATGATGATTAAAATATAAAATAAATTTTATTATAGAACTAATTATTAATTAATAAATTATTATTGTTATTAATTAATATATTATTATTATTAATTAATATTATAATATTTATTAATAATTAATTTAAAGATATTGTAGCGTTGCGGGTTTGCGCAACTTTGGATTGTGGCTGGGTATGGTTGGGTTGAGACTTGAGACACAGGTTTGACAACTCACGGCTTTGTTTACACACACACAAACACGACACATAAACAATTAGAGGCAGACAATATTTAACACATTTAACGATATGTAATTATAGATTTGTGGAAATATTCCATTTCTAAGACTAAAATGAAGATATTCCGGTATGCGAGATATACTTCCTCTCCGGGTGAGAGTCTGTAGGCCAACAACTACACAGGACTGTGCTAAACATATTTCCTCTCGGGATGAGAGATTACAAACTAAACGTTTCTCAGAGTTTGCGCAAGTTGTGTCGTACTTCCTCTCCGGTGAGAGTCTAGAGGCCTACTGAACATTTCTCCGGAACGCCAAAGAAAGCGCTCTTGCAGTGTGTAAGAGGATGTACTGTTTCAATATTTTATTATTGTGAGGAGATTATTTTTTAGTGTATTCGCAATTAAAATTTCCCAATTTTTGCCCCTGTGATCTTTCTCTATGTATTCTCTTGACGCTGATATGAGTGCATTATCTAATACAATAATGCAATGAGATCAATATAAAAGTTATCTCATTAGCAAAACATAAAAGAATCTTACCCATGAGAAATACCATATGCTCCTTTTTAATAATAAAATAAATTTTTGCATGTAATCACTCATCAAGGAAAAAAAAAAATATTAGTCAAGTAATACTTTTTTTTTTTTTTGTTAAAAATCTGTAAATTAAACAGCCAAATTAACTTTTGCTGTTAGAAATGTATATATGACAGTAAAATATACAATGTAAATTTAAAAAGAACCTAAGAACTCTATTGAAAAAAAAATAGACGAAGAAAATAATGAATAACATGAAGGAAATCAACAATAACAAAGCATTCCCATCACAAATTACAAAAAATTAAGGAATTCAGAAAAGAATACTGTATAATACACGAAGCCATATTTTTTAAAAACAATCACCATATATCGTGGACACTATTAATCCAAAGTAAGAAGTTTCCCTTTTATAAAATATATTTATATTTCATTATTAACACTCAATCACATGTTTTAGATAAATTATTTGCAAAAAGAAAGCCAAAGATGATTTTTACCCGTAAGAAATACCACTGGTTCTTTTTTTAATAATAAAACACATTTTCACATGGAATTATGTAGGAAATAAACAGACGTCAAGTAATACTTTTATTAAAACCCTATAAATTAAACAGCCAAATAATATAGGACAGACCTTTTCTGTTAGACCTTTTGCAGTTAGAAATGAATATAGAAAGTAAAATATGCAATGTAAATTTAAAAAAGAACCTAAAATATATGTTGAGAATAATTTGATGAAATTCATCAATAACAAAGCAAACCTATTACAAATTTCAAAAATTAAGGTGGTCAGAAAAGAGTACTGTATAATACAGGAGGCCAGCTATTTCGAAACAAGTGCAATATTATTCAATTATTTGCAATTGTAAATATTATTTAATAACTCGGTTTATTGTAGTCCTGGATACTGTATCAAAAATAAGAAGTTACTGTTTCTTAAAATAAATTTATATTTCATAAATTAACAAAAACATTAGTTCTTCTTTTATTGTTTAGTTAGATCATTTTTTAAAAGTAGGCAGTACATTGATCAATCGCATGTTCTAGACAAAGAAATTAAAGTTTCAAAATTGATTATTTTTTTCGTTTTTGCCGTATTGCAGCCAACACTGCATTAGTCTTCTTGGTAAATAATAAATAGGCTTAAAACATTGGATTTCCGCCCAGACAATCCACCTTATAGTAAATTATTTTTTATGAAGGCAAGTAGCAAAACTTGCATCGCACGATCCATTAAAAAGTTTCATGTGTTTCGCATAAAATCCTGTTACATTTTCCTGAAAGATTCTTTCCGTTGATATTTAGAAAGTAAATAAAGTTAAAAGGATCTATTCCCTTCTGGTCTATTTATACACTTCCATACAGTCTTTTCTCTCTGATATATATTCTATTTTGTTCGATGTTTCATCACTGGGTATTCCTGCGAGAGTAAGGGATATCCTGTAACATTAAGATTAATGGCGTAGTCTTTCAGATATGGGTTTCGGAGAATTCTCTAAATCTCACTCTGTTCGCATCTATGCCTTATGGGATTCAAGAGCTGAAATTTCGATTTACAAGTATATATATCTATATAGCCTTCAAATATCAATATATAAACATAAATAAAAAAAATTGGATTTAAAGCTAGTTTAAAATTGGTTTTAAACAACCATAAATTGATAGATTGCTTGCAGGTCATCGAATTTCAAAAGTAAAACGTTAATATAAGAGAATCTTCAATATTTTATGACTTTCAAATGCCAGGCACTTTGGCATAAGCCTTTATTTACTAGAACGATACATATGTAACACATTCGATATTAACCAGGGTATATCAAAGGAAGGCTATGCCGATTCACCGACCCTTTGGTATCAGAGTTTTGAGCGAAAGCCTTCAGGAATGGTTTTCAACTTTGTTTTTTATCCCACTTGGTAGTCAGCAACATGTAGACCAAGTCCAAGAACCAGTGTAGTCTCATGGAAGGAGGTCAGGGGAGGGGGGGAATTAAATTCTGAAGTCTAATCAGATTTCTCACCCACATCATTCCCAAACTGTACAGGGACAGCTGAGCTCTAGGCACAGTGATGTGGTGTGGTGAGTACAGGTCCGGATTTTCTTATAGGCCAATTGCTTGGCAATTGTGGTGTGGTGAGTACTAGGCTTCAGCCTAGAGTCTCAGGATCAAGAGGGGCCTAATTCAAATTATTAGCAAAATTAGATTTACACTATTCAAAAACAGTAAACGCTAAAACAATGAATCGAAAATAAGGAAAACTTCTACACATATGCCTAATATACAAACATAAAAATGTATTTGAATTTTGTTTCTTTGTAAATGTCTTATGTTTGATTAGTTATTGTTACAAGTACTATATAGGGTACTGATAATATATGTTCTTGACTTTTTTTGTGCCATATTTTTATAAAGATTAGTACCAATCACAACATGTTTCATTTAGCATATTGATATATATCACAGTAATGGTGTATTTTATTAAATCTCATGTAATTTACAAACTTAAAAATGGGAGGTTAAATGGCCTCATAAGTAGAATAGCCTAGGGCCTCTTTTCATCTATATCCGTCCCTGGGTGAGTAGTAGAACAAAATGTTTGACAGCAGACGACGCCAAATATTAGAAGGCAATACAGCGATTACGAATTTCCCTTTTTCACATTGGCAAACCAAAGCCTTCCTCCTCTTATTCATCAGAATCAGAAGAGGACATGGTTATAATATAACTTTGTGAGACAGCAGTATTAAACACTCATACCATTGTTTACATGAAGTAAGAAATATAAAAGAAAGAATATTCTACAGGTTATCTATTTCTTCACTTTAAATTATGTTCGAGTACATATCGATCAACTACAGAATCATTTAAAAAGTTGAGAAAGGGTTCTTAAAGTTCTGAATTCGTTGGTAAATCAATAAATTCAAGGTCCTACATCTTCATAAAAGAAAAATGTTTTTCGTTTCTTCTTACTATATATATGTATCCTAACACTTGAAGAAAGCTTAATTACAGAATATAATTTTGACATTTTTTTTGGTCTTAAACCTCACGATTCAATTGCCAATGAGTAAAGTATAATGAAATAAACTTCCAGATAATCAGTTAATCTGTGAAAAAAATTATATTGTTATTATTAAATCGTATTTATAATCTTAATTAATTTTGAATAGTTTTTTTCTTAAATATTATTAGAGAATGTCATCAATTCGACAGTGTAAAACATTCTAATAAAAAACACAGCTTTAGTTGATTTTGAACTACTAACTTTTCGAATATAAACTATATTTTTCAATTGAAAATATACTGATTATAACTCTTGTTGCAAAACTATATTTTTCGAATACAGAAACTTTAATTTAAAAAAAAACAAATATAATGGATAATCTTTTTTAATAAAATTATTTTGTTATGTCTATCCCATAGTACTTTTTCTTATAGATTTTTAATTTTATTATATTTATCAGACATAAAGCATATATGATATTGTTCTAGAAAAAATTAAAATTATTGATTAGAGGGAAAGAAAACTTCTTTTTAAGAGCACAGTATATCAATTTCATCTAACAAAGTAAAAAGAATAAAATTCTGCATCGTTGCTTAGTACATTTTTTTTATGTAGTGCCACATTTTTTTGGATTAATTTTGTTACAAAATTTAGTCATCAAACCGTTGGAGAAATAAAGAAAAATGTTAAAAAGTGGGGAAAAAACCCTATTGCCTGTCAACCAAATATTTTTATCTTTGTTTTTTACAACAGCTAATAATTTTTATCTTCTCCAGTGACAGGAAAACAAAACCACAAAAAAAAATGTTGCGGTAAAACAAACCCAAAGTCTATCATGCACATCGATTTTTTTAGCAGCAACATTATTTTTTCTCTCTTATACCATAACCCTATGTATTCTGAGAAAGACTTTAACAAAATATTCTGTCGATTATTTTTGCAGCGGTATACTGGGTAAAACAAACCAAAGTGAAGTTGTTCTACTCGTAGAATCAAATATCCATTGAAGATGCCTTTTTGTTATTGGGTTATTGGAAAAAAATTCCTTTTTATTAAAACAAATTCGCATTGTCATTTTCTTTATCTCATTTCAGTATTATTGAGTTTCGCGAATGATATTGATGAATATTCTTATGTTTTAACGAAAAGATAATTTACTTTCCTAACATGACTTAAAATACCGAATACTTTATACATATTTCAAATATATATTTAATACGATTTCGGGAAATATTTAGAAATGGAACAGAAGGAATTTATGATGAATTCGCTGAAATTGGGAATTTATTCTTTTTCTTCAGTGCCCATTTTTCATTCAAATAGTGTGTTTTTAGCGGTTTTGTTAATGGAAATTTATGTGCTGTGGAAAGTGTATTAACAAGTTCGTTTTTAAAGGTCATGTTTTTCATTTTTTTTTCACACTTTATTACTTAGTCAAACATGTTATCAGAAATGTGGTATGCTGTAAAATAGGAGAAAGAAAGGGGTATATGTATGCTGGAATAATTTAAACATTTTTAATATAATTAGTATGAGAAAATGGGCCCTGATGGAAAAGTGGCTAGTGCTCTGTCTCTCAGTACTTCGGGTTCAAGTCCAGGCGGTGGCAGGTTAGCTATTTGTTATTGGTTCGGAATCCACATTAAGCTGTAGGTCCCGGTCTAGTTAGCCCCAAAGTGTGCATAAAATTATTGTAGAGCGACAAACTAAACCAAACCTCGATATCAGAACTGAGATCAATCACAATATATATCAAAACAATGAACAATAAAAAATTGATTGCTTAGTTTTAATATTCTATTAAATTTATTATAAATTATTATTAAATTTATTAAAAAAAAACCCTGAAATATAAATTAAAAAAATGTAAAAACAACATATAAAATACAAGTTAATTTGACACATATTAAATAAACAAAATTGTAAATCACAGAAATTTTAAAAATATCAAAGCAATTTAAAAAAAGTTGTTTACTTACATTTAATATTACATTAAATTTTTTTAACTTCACTTAAATTTCGGAAAATATTAGAAAAAAAATGTCTAAATTTAAAAAGCATCAATTAACATCTAAAGACCAGCTTATTTGATACTTACTATTTAAACAAAATTATAAATCACACAGATATTAAATTACAGTTTCATTAAAATCGTTATCTATTAATGTCTATCAGCAAGATAAACTCCTGGCTATTAACATTTTTGCGTATCCATTCACAAATGCTTTTCCCATTAGTTGTTGACGTGCCTAGGATATGAAATATCACAACCAAAAAAATGTCATTTTAATATATAAATTAATTTATGGGTTAAAGCTAATAATATAAATATAATCATGTCTGGTAGTTGCCAGAAATTTTATTAGCTTGGGGACATTTCTCCAGGGACATAATGTTCGATTCTGCCTGCACCATGTTTTGCATCAAGGAAAAATAAAAATAAAAATAGTGTCCTGTTTTTACGACGACATCCTGGAGATAAAATCTGGAAAAAGGACTTTTTTTTTAAATAGCTGTAATCGTTGCAGCTTTGGTAATAAACGTATTTTTTATGGTTAGTTGGGAAAGCAGTGATACGTTACGCAATGGATTTTTTCCCCGTGTCGGAGTTCCCAAGCCAGAATGTCTAGAAGATGGATTCACTGAAATTGGGAATTTATTCTTGTTTTTCAGTGCCCATTTTTCATTTAAATAGCATGTTTTTAGCGGTTTCGTTAATAGAAATTTATGTGCTGGGGAAAGAGTGTTAACAGGTTCGTTTTTAAAGATCATGTTTGTCATTTTTTTTTTTTGGGGGGGCTTTATTACTTAATCAAGTATGTTATCAGAAATGTGATAGGCTTTATAAAAAGAAAAAAAAATGGTATTTGCATGTAGGAATATTTTAAACATTTTTAATAGAATTAGAATGGGAAATGGTAATACTGAAATTTTAATTTAAAAGTAAAATTAAGTGATTTAGGGTTATAATGAATAAATTATTTGTAGTTATGTAGGTTTTTAGTTTTAACACGTTTAAAAATACTCAAAAATTTTAGAATGTTTATCTCTAACTTTATAACTATATTATTAGGCTATAATATTTCGGTTATATTTACTTTTATTTTAAGTAATCATTAATTTTTAATGCATTGATAAAAAATATATCCTAAGAGTTTATCCAAAATTATATTTTCAACTTTTCTAATAAGCTTCTAAACTTATTAAACACACTTTTAATTCTAAATTGGGAACATTTTTTTGAGGAATATTTTAACACTTAGCAGTAAAATGCGTTTAATATCTATGGTATTCAATAAGATTCAAATGGATTATTTTATGTCTTTCGGAGTCTGATTATGTATATCTTTCTTAGTATTCAAAGGCAGATTCTGTGTTCATATCATTTTTAAAATGCTGTCATTGGTTTGACACGCGTGTGATGCAAGCATTGTCGCCCCATATTAAATGCAAATAAATAGATTACCGAGTAATATAATTCTGTTTTCAATAGCATTAATCATTTAATATTGCATTTAAAAGCTTCAGTAAGACACACAAGTGCATTCCTGTTTATTACATCCTATTTTATTTGGAAAAGGAAGGCAAGCAATGTGTAATTATAAAAAAATTAATATATTTAGAAATTTCCTACGGATAATTATTATTGCAGTTTTATTGAATATAAATACAATATACTGTTTCTGTTTTAATGATTTATTACTGTACGATACGTTCTTAATCTAATGCCTTACATGTTGACAGCACTTTTTGGTATAGCAGATATTTGTTGTTGTTGTGAGTGTGTCTAATGTCTGATGGGCCTCATGTTCCATTTATGTATAGTAGGAAAGTCCACCGACCCAGGATGAGAAGAGGAGGTGTAACTTTGATGTTGTTGTTGTTTCTTCTTCTATTCTGTTTCCTTCTTCTATTTTTGGTATAGCAGATTTTTTTTGTTGTTGTGAATGTATCTAATGTCTGATGGGCCTCATGTTCCATTTATGTATAGTAGGAAAGTCCACCGACCCAGGATGAGAAGAGGAGGTGTAACTTTGATGTGTAATTCTTTGATGTTTTTTTTGTTGTTGTTTCTTATCCCCCATTTATGATATGGTCCAGATATTTGATGTTGTTGTTTTTCCAAATTCTGTTTCATTTTTTGGTTTAAGTGGATAAACCTTCAAAAAATCCAAAAGTAGAAGAAGGAAACATCATCCAATGTAAAATCAAGACAGCTTAAAATTATAAGCGGGCTATGCTGGAGCAGTTCTAAACTTGTTTCAAGTCCCAAAATTCTTCTGTCCTTGCTTAAAGGTGAAGCTCCCTCAAGTGTCCACTGGCCAAACGTGATAAATAAGTTTATTCGCTTCACGGCCCCAAAAGCAGGTCATCACCAGGGCGATCATTCGAGCCAGTAAAATATAAGAAAATTCTGCCTTTAAAGGTGAAGCTTGCGGTGCGGGGCCCCAGAAACCCGGGAAATTCGTTCCCATTTTACTAGCATGCAGCCTGACTCTTAATGGAAGGTGCTGCACGTTAACTGCTCAAGTTGCCACTGGATCACATGTTGACGACTTACATCCCCTTTTTATGTTACCGCTAATTGAAACGAATAAAACTACTTACCAGCTAACGGATATGAGTAATTGTGAAATAAATTTATATTAAATCATCTACTCTCAAAGGGGCTAAGTGATCTGGTGAATAGAGTTCAGTTCCCTAACTGGAGAAATCAAAATTCAGCAAGATAATATGAACGGAAGGCTTCTATATCAATGCAGGGGAGAGGTAGGAGAATTTATAGACTGGAATGTCTTCATTTCGCTCTAGGATAGGGTTGAAGATATTTGTTCTAAATTGCAACAGTCCATTGTTGATACTATGATCCACCCTAAATGTGCTGTATTTGTTAATTTTCAGGCATTTTAATGGAGAATAACTTTGATCAAAAAGGTTAGCATTTGAAAAAATATATCTACCTTTAAGAGAAATTATTTTTTTAAATTAGTTACAAATAACTCTTTTGCTAAAGAAGCAAATTTTAAAATTTATTCAAATATAATCTTTTAATATTTTCATCAATTACGAATTATTCGTACATTCATAATTAATTTATTTTTCAGTTTTAATTTATGTTTCAATCCAAATGTTATCAATTAACATTGTTGGCATCAAGTTAAATGTTAATAATATTGCATTTTAATAATTTTTTCATTAAAATTTTCCTTTAAATGCTATACACCGCCTATTATTTTTAAATTTAGCATAAAATAATAAGACGCTTTTGAAAAACAAAACAATGAATGCCCTCCAGATATTTTTCCAGATTATTTAGAAATACGTATCTCTTAAAAATAACAGACTTCTTTAACTTAAAAAAATAATTTGGAATACTTTTTATTGTTAGAAATGAACTCCATTAAAAGTGTTTTTTGTCTCCATTTACTTGTTTAAAGTTTTGTTTTTCATTTTTTAATGCCATTTTTCTTTCCAAAAACAAGATGCTCATAGCGAATTTACCCCATCATGAGATAAAGTTGCATGTCATTTTTTTCAATTTATCTTATTTTTCTTAATTTTATATATGCAAACGAGGCAAATATATTAAATTCTCTCAATTGAAATCCAAAATTTATACGGAAAAGATAATGATACCATTATTATAGCAATATAAAATGAATGTTACTAATGGCACTTCAAATCATCACAATCAGTTATTAAACTTATACTTGTATAAGAATTTTAAAAGTTGATTTGTTGAGATATCACAGCATTTGAAAGATGAAAAATGAGATATTTTACAAATGTATAAGTGCATTGATATGAATTTAGTAAGATGTAATTGAAATCATACATAATATTTAGGCGTACGTTAATGCATATAAGTTAACGCATACGTTAATGCATATTTCACACTAATAGCTCATTGATGATGTAGCTGGAGTATTGTACTAATGTATATCTCTATGTAAATAACCATTACTAATGTTGCAGATGGAGTTTTGTATAGTTCATTACAAATGTCCATTTCAGAGTGCGTAGCTGGAGATTTATAATAATGTATAGCATTGTAAATATCCATTAGTGATATCGTATCTTGGATTTTGTGATAATGTACAACTCCCTGTATACATCTCAATAATAAATAATTGGGGAATAATGTTTTTTTTTCGGGGGAAGGGGAGGATAATGTTACTAATACATTCATTTATGATGTAACACCTAAAGTTTATCTAAATATTGTTTGCATATCTTAATTAATAAAACAAATTATTTTTATAATTTGACTTTATTTATACTTTTGTCTTATACAGTTAATGAACATAGAATATTTACTGAAAACTTTATTCAGAAATTAATTTATTTTTGGTTTTAAAATCCAGCCAATTATAACCACTACCACTATAAGCTGTCATAATCACTTATAACCATTCGTTCAAGTGTTTTTTTTATTGTTCATATAGTACACTGATTCCCAAAGCGAATAATTTTTACAATAATTCACTGTAATAACCCATTACTGATGATATAGAGGGAGTTTTGCAATAATGTATAATGTATAATGTAATAATGTATAATGTATAATGTATAATGTAATAATGTAATAATGTAATAATGTGTAATGTAAAAATCCATTACTGATATTGTAGCTCAAGTTTGTGTTAATGTATAGCTCGCTGTATATATTTCAACAATAAATGTTGTTGTTTGTTTGTTGTGTCTTATCCCACTTGGCTGGCCAAGCCCGCGAGCCCATACGTTCTCATGATTGAAGGGGAAGGAAGTAGTTTCTGTTGTGATGGAGCACCCGTAGGTAGAAGCCTGACTTTTGCTCCGTGACGCTCTTACAGTCATAGGAGACCGGGACCTACGGCTTAAAGTGGATTCCGAACCACTACAAACATCCATGGCACCACCGGGATTCGAACCCGAAGCCTGTGGCACCGAGCGCCAGAGCGCTAGACACTCGGCCATTTAGGTCCCAAATTTGCCAACGGCACGCAGTGTTCCCAGGTGGTCACCCACCCAAGTACTGACCGCGCCCAATGATGCTTGACTTCGGTGATCTAACGAGAACCGGTATATTCAGCATGGTGCGGCCGTTGGCCCAATAATAAATAATTGTGGAACAGACGTTGTTGTTTTGAAATTCTGTTACTATACATTCATTTATGATGTAACATCTAAATTTTATCTAAATATTGGTGACAGGTATTAATTAATAAAGCATAATTAATTTTTATGATTTGCACTTTATTTATGCTTTTTATTTATAAATATAGTAAATAAATGCAAAATATTCACCAGCTACTTTAGGCAAAAATTAAATCATATTGTGTTTTAAAATTAAACCACTTATTACCACTACCACTATAAACTGTCTAATTACTTATAATCATACCTTCAAGTGTTTTTTATTGTTCATATAGTAGTACACTGATACACAAAGCGAATGATACAATTCCCTGAGGACATTGAAGCAATCAGGATTACGACAGTAGCTTCGGATGTACTTAGTGGGCCAGTCTATTAATAAAAATAACGAGGTGGTACAGACATAAAGGAAGATAGAGAAGAATAATTGCATTGCCTTCATCATATTTACTGGAACGTAGTGGGGTCATTAATTTTTTCTCCCAACAGAAAAACGTAAAGAAAGTAACCAACTGTGACTAGTAAATCACAGTAATTTAAGAAAAATGCTTACAAAAATAAAGTTGAAGATTAATTATTCGACAATACAGGAACAGATCCATCCTTCTCATTAAGGTCAGTAATTTATTCATTTATATTGTCCTTCAACATCTTCGTTTACGAGTCAAGGAAATGATATACTATGTTTATTTGTAATAAATATATCGTCCTTCAAATTGCCTTATTTACAACATCTTTATTTACAATGTTTTAGGAATAGATACGTAAATGTAAAAACGAACACGCATTTTTTTTTTTACCTTATTTTTCCGATTGTCGCTTACAGGAGGTATTTTTAGGGTGGAGCAGAGTAATATTTATTTCTAAAATTAGAGTAAAATGACAAATAAGTTTTGCAAAGACGGACGAGTACGCTGATGGCCGAATGGCTTGCGCTATGGCGCTCGGTACCACATGTTTCGGGTTCTAGTCTCGGCGGTGCCATGGATGTTTGTAGTGGTTCGAAATCTACTTTAAACAGTAGGTCTAACCGGTCTAACATGATCGCAGAGCATTACGGGAGTAGTGTTATTCCTCGTACGGAGCTTATCTTCAACCCACACGCATCCCCTGGGTAGTACTAAGTGAGTAACGTTGGTGATACCCTTGCCTATGGCATAAAAGACAACTGTCTAAATATTTGCCAGCTACATTAAGAAAAAAAAATGTTTGGGAACTAACGGTTTCCAAACATATTTGTACAATGGTACAAATATGGAGTACAAATATGGAGTACAATAGTTTTGGAGGTTCAGAATTCATAAAAATAATGTTAGCTATTGCGGAAAACATCAGAAGAAACCAAGCAACAAGCACAAACCTTGTTTTTTTATTATTGGATTCCTGCTTTATTGTTGCCTTTCATGAATACAGAGCATTTTGAAAGATCGCTCTCGATTAACACATGAATAAATATCGAAATAAATCGAATGCTGCTTCTGACTTTATGTAATAAATGTCTTCATTTGAACCTCACTTTGAAAAATAAGCTTCATGAAATAAATTCAAGGATCGCATTAAAATTATTGAAAGCCTTGTTTGAAAAATCTCTGATCCGATTGAAAAATTGCTTTCATTATAACTTTATTTTGTTTGAAAATAAAGGACACTATATATTTTAAAGTTAGGCTGGTATTTAAAAAAAAAATAGAATAAATTTTAGAAGGCGAAACCAAACATTTAAAATTATAAGCTTCATCCATTTGGTAAGTTGAACATATATGCTAGGTAATATAAGATATGTTCAAAAAATATTAAATAAGCATACTAAAAGTTGTTGTTTAATTATTATTCTGCTGGTAAATAAATCTCGTACACAACAACGTATAAATAGAATTTTATATTGTAATGTCTCGGCCTATACTAGACCTATAGCAGCTTAAAGAAGAAGGCCACTTTTAGATTCAGGAAAAAAGTGTAATTTTTATTTACAAGCATTATATATATATCTATATATACAGAGTTCTGGGTTATTAAAATTATTATTTACAAAGAAATAAAAATTAAATATATAGTTTGATTTGCAAGTGCAGTTCCCTCCAAAGACGGAGATATTCAGAGTTGTGTGACGAATCTAATGCAACCGGTCTGCGGCAGTCCTTAATTATCACATGGCGTGATGCACGAAACGACAAGGAGCTCACTTTGTAAACAACTTAATATCCATCCTATTCAATCACTTTCAGAATAAATTAATAGTTTAAAGAAACTAAAAAACACGCTTTTAGAGTTAATCTAACAAAAAAGTAAAAAATAATTGTTAACATAAGAATAAAATTACTGACGAGAAAATTAATGTCACTGTTCTGAAAGCGTGGGGTGCTCGATATCAATCGTTATAATTTTTCACTAGTTTCCTGCCGAAATGCAGAGTTAGTTTTAAAATGCCATACAAAGCACCCCACGCTTTTAGAACAGTGACATTCATTTTCTCGTCAGTAATTTTATTCTTATGTTAAGAATTATTTTTTACTTTTTTGTTAGATTAACTCTAAAAGCGTGTTTTTTAGTTTTTTTAAACTATTAATTTATTTTTTACTTTTTAGTTTGATTAACTCTAAAAGCGTGTTTTTTTAGTTTTTTTAAACTATTAATTTTTTTTACTTTTTAGTTTGATTAACTCTAAAAGCATGTTTTGAGTGTTTTTAAACTATTATATTTAAATGAGGTCCCGATAGGGAGGAGTGGAACTATAGTTCTTACAATAATGTAATTGTGAGTAAAACAAAGGCTAAATGCGAATAGTCCGTCGTGCCACTGCCCCACGTAGGTTTGAATGTCTTTACTGAATACTTTCATTCTACATGGGTTAAATTGCTCTTCATGAGTTAAAATAAAATCTCTAATCCCGACGATCCTAATCATGATGAGATAATAAACTTATCAAACTATTTGATTGTCGTCGGTCCTTGATAAGTCTACAACGTTTAAATTAAATCTGATCGCTTAAAGTAGGGCAAAATTGAGCCCAAAGAGTCAGTTACAAACAAACATACAGGTGAAACTAATATAAAAGCGTATTAAAAAGTATCAACTATTTTCTTTCTGAAAGATGCCTGTAAATGTTTCTTTGCAGCTTAAATAGTGTATATGAGGAGAAACAGATATCCAGGGGAAAAAGTCAGTTACATACATACAAACATACAGGTGAAGCTAATAAAAGCGTATTAGAAAAAGAGAAAAAGACGACAAAACCGTCTACAAAATAGGAGTGGACACTTCCTCATCCCAGGCTCTATCGTCAATCACGATGCAGCAATTCATGACGTAGTTCACATCACATCTGTAATAGTTTCGAATTGTGAAGGACGCAAAGACAGTAGCTAATTTCATAAGGGCTCATTAATCGTGACACTGATTATCCGCTGTCAGATTTGTGTGATATGTTGTTATTATGAACTTGTTAAAGAATATACATTCCTTTCCCCTGGGAATGAAATGCTATATCTCTTCTAGTGGAAAAAAATGTTACAACGTTACATAATTTACCTACACTACACATAAAATATTATTATTGTATGTTTTCGACTATGCATACATTAATTTGATGTTCATGTTTTATCTGTCATTTTTTTCTTTTTAATTGCGTGATATTCAGTTTTATTTATGATATTATTTTGGCACTTAAAAATTTATTCCTAAAAAGCATTTCTTTTGAAAACAACTTTTGCTTTAACTTATGAACTTTATGCTAAACTTTCTTAAATTTAACTTTTGCGTGTAAAAGCTACCTTAATGCTTCCTTCCCACGGAAATGATAAAAGACAATAAAATTTAAAAACATTCAGATGCCTAAATTTTCATCACGCAATGAAGAGGATTATTAATGGTGAAAAAAATCTTTGTAAGCCTGCCTTGTAATTAGATGGATTTTAAACAAACTATTGTCGAATCCTGCGTCGACGCACTTATTTACTTTCTGTTCATCTTAGTTGCAATAAAATGCATGCTAATATCTGAATTCAATTCTTTTTTTTTTTTTAAATTTCAGCTAATTAACGAAAATTACTACCAGAATAGTATACATAATATATATTTAAAAATAAAGCAACGATTATTTTCATCAAATTATTTTAACGTTGAGCTATTTCATATTCTCTTATTTAGAAATATTTTTAGGATTTGATAATATTTAGAAACTTTTGAATAATATTTTTAAAACATGGAAAATCATCCAACTAAGTTTTATTGCATTTTAATAGAATTTCTTGCATTTTCACTAAACAAAGAAGTGCTTTAAATACATTTTTTATACTTGCAGATATTTATATCATCATCATCATCACCACTGGCACAACAGCCCCATGGTGGAAAAAGGCCGTCTGCCTGTTGGCAGATTTCAAGACATGAGACGTTGACTTTTTAAGGGATAGGGTTGTTAGCCCTACGTCCAACAGTCATATTAGATCGGGATCTAGGACTTAAAGCGCCAGTCACTCTGCCAGATATTTATATGGTGCATAAAATCATTTTTTTAGTATTTTGCGCCAAATAACATCAGCCACATTCATGAAATTTTTCGCCAGACTCGTGGGCCATTGGCAATGTGCGTCGCTGGTTAGCATGAGGGCTGAGGTTTAATACGCTGGTTTCTTTGTTGTAGACACTGTTTTAAAGAAAGAGGAGACTCAATATAGTTTGGATGTTCAGCATCTTGTCTAGTTAATCTGACTACCTGGTGGGAGTTTTCCAGAATTTCACCAATATGATACGCAAATGCGATGTAGTTTCCTGTGAAGTCCTTCCAGAAGTGACTGCCCTTCTTCTTTAGAGACACGGAGCGAAGTCAGACTTCTACCTACGGGTGCTCCATCACAAAAGAAGCTGCCCCATCTTATACACCCTTCCATAAGAACACACGGGTTCATGGATTTGGCATAGATGTTGCTGCCGATGCAATGGGATAAGAAACAACATGAACGTCTTCCATAAATAAGAGTAATGAAATCTTATATTTAGAAGATAAACTACTAAAGAGTACTACGTACTACGAAACAGGTTTTATAAAATATAAAACATGTACTCCGCGTTCCTTATTATTTTTTAAAAGAAAAAAAAACTATAAAAGATTAAACTTTCGTTTTTCACAAAATTTTATTAATTTATTTGAAAAAGAACATTTTGTAAATGTTACTGGTGATAATCTGTGAATATAAAAGAAATACAATCATCTACAAGATATTCATATCGTTACTTGAGGTCTTTTTAAATAAATATGTTTACTATTTTAATTTAGTTTTAGTTTATTTTTTTTTATAAATAGTTTTTGTATTTTAATTTACAATCAAAATTATTTTTTTCTATCTTAATTCAGTTTTGATGTGTTACAAGGGAAATATTAAATAACAATTAGAGTCTCATAATTAATATTTGATTATTATTTTAAATTTGTTTTTTTCTGAATTTTTCGTGTAAAATATAAGAATACAAAAAATTTCTAATATTCAAAATGTCTCTACGAACATTTAAAATCCTATCATCTTTCTCAAATAAAAATTGTCAACTTACTTTTGGCAAAATAAATAATTATGAGGGTGAATATTGCTGTTAAAAACTACATAAATTGGCATTCACAAAGCAACAAATTATTCAATCTGTCCAATAATAATTCAATCCTTTTACTATCTAAATCCTTAGATTTCACTTAACATCAAATTGGAAATGTCAAATATTCCAAACTTCCCTTTAAAATAAAATCAAACAAACATTTAAAATCTTGTCTTAGTTCTCAAATAAATATTCTCCTCTTATCTTTTCCAGAAAAAAAAATAATAAATAACCATTAATTTAAATATTGCTATTAAAAACAACATAAATTGGCATTCCCAAAGCAGTAAATCAATCAATCTGTCCCTTTTACTTCATAAATCCTTCGATTTCACATAACATCAAAAATGAAATGAGGTAATATAATCCATTACCATCACAAGAAAAAAAATTACTGACTTACAATTGCTCCATTTGCTGTAACATAGTTCGAAAACAATCAGTTCCGGAAATTACGTTGACAACCAGATCCTGAGAGAAACAACAATTTGTTCTTTCTGTCAACAAGGAAGACCCCTTTTTTGTATCCTGAATTGAGTGAAGGAAGGATCACGGGATTTAGAGGGCGGACCAGCGTCTCGACAAACCCCAGGGCCATTGCACATGCATCTTGGATAAGAATTTAGGTGTCTTCAAATCGGGTTGCGGAGGCCATCAGGGAGATGAGTCCATTTCCTTGATGTTTTTCCGTAAATTATTGAAACGGGGTTCTTGTTTTTATTTTACCACAGTTGATGAGACTCTCTATCAGCGACAGCTTTATGAAAGAAGTATTTTTGTCGATTCAATGTAGGAATACAACCACCTTCTTCTGTATTATCCATTCAAATAAATAGTACATTGCCTAGAGGGAGCCACAAAAGTCCTCCTTAAAGTTATTGAATAAATCTTGTTAAACAATTTTTTTTTTTTTTTTTTTTTAATTTCATGTTGTTGTTTTTTATAATTTTTGTTATATAAGATGTAATTCAAAGAAATAATAGCTTTGTTTAAAAGTTCATTGATAAAATTTAATTAAGATTTAGAGATGCATTGTTTTAAATGTATTTTCTATTCAATAAAATTTTAAATTCTTATATGCATGTAATTCTATTAATTTTAGAAAAAAAAAGAATTTAAATAAATTAAAATTACTTTTTCCACCATATTTTGGTAATTTATTTGCAAAAGAACATTTTGTAAACGTTAGCGTTGATAATTTGTAAATATATGAGAACTACAATCATCTATAGGATACTCATGCAGCTACTTAAAATTTTTTAACTATAATTAATAAAAATAATTAAGTTTTGAATTTTAATATGCAAACACAATTAATTTTCATTTCATATTTCAGTTTTGAGTTATTAACAAGAGGAATATTTAATAACAGTTAGCAATATCATTATTAATATTTGATTACTTTTTTAATTTTCTTTTTCTGAATGTTTTTATATAAACTAAAAGAGTGCAAAAAGAATTTTCAAACATTCTAAAGGTCCCTTTAAAATAAATTCCAACAAACATTTGAAGTCCTCCAACAACATTTAAAGTTTGCCAAAATAAATAACGATGAGGGTGAATATTGATATTAATAACTACATAAATTGGCATTCCCAAAGAGATATATCATTCTAGCTGTCCCTTTTACTACCTAAACCTTTTGAATTTGCATAAAAATAAAAATGAAATGAAGTAATATAATCCATTACCATATTCAGAAAAAGATTTACAATTGCTCCATTTGCTGCAACATATTTCGAAAACAATCAGTTCTGGAAATTGCATTGACAACTAGATCCTGAGAAACAACAATTTGTTCTTTCTGTGAACTAGGAAGACCAGTTTTTTATATCCTGATTTTGGTGAAAGAAGGATCACGGGATTTAGAAGGCCGTCCAGCGTCTCGACAAGTCCCAGGGCCATTACACATACATCTTGGATAAGAATTTAGGTGTCTTCAAATCGGGTTGGTTGAGGCCATTAGGGAGATGAGTCCATTTCCTCGATGCTTTCCCGTAAATTATTGAAACGGAGCTCGTACTTTTATTTTACCACAGTTGATGAGACTCTCTATCAGCACCAGTTTTATAAAAGAACTATTTTTGTAGATTTAATGTGGGAATCCAACCATCTTCTGATGTATTATCCATTCAAATAAATAGTACATTGTCTCGAGAGAGCTACAAAAGTCCACCTTAAAGTTATTGTATGAATCTTGTTAACTATTTTTATCCCTATGTTCATGTTGTTTATACTTTTTTGTTACATAAGATTATATATAATTCAATGAATATAATAACGTCGTTCAAAAATTAATTGATGAAGTATTAGAGATGTAATACTTTAAATGTGTTTTCAGCTTAATAAAATTTTAAATTCTGATATATATCAGTCCAGATTTAATACATATATACAATGAAATATTAATACTATGTTTAAAAATACATATAGAAAAGGATACTTTCTTGATTTAAATCATCTTATATGTAAAATACATTTTATAAAATATTTTTATTAGAAGAATTTTAAAAGCACATCCATTGGAAATTTAAATGTAAATTTTTTTTTATGAAAAGAACATATAAAAGTGTAAATTACATGTAGTAGCAGGAATCTTTGGGGAAGTGAGTCTGTTTTCTAGATGCTTTCCCGTATATTATTGAAACGGAGCTCGTACTTTTATTTTACCACAGTTGATGAGACTCTCTATCAGCACCAGTTTTATAAAATAACTATTTTTGTAGATTTAATGTGGGAATCCAACCCTCTTCTGGCGTATTATCCATTCAAATAAATAGCACATTGTCTCGAGGAAATTACAAAAGTCCACATTTAAGTTGTTGTAAGAATCTTATCAATTTATCATTTATATTATATAAATTGCAATTCAAACAAAATTATGGGTTTATTTAAAATTTATCGATAAAATGTAGTTAAGTTTAAGAAATGCAATTTATTTTTTATTCAATATAATTTTTGATTCCGATGTACATGTAATTCTATTAATTATAGAAAAAAAGAATTTAAAACAATTAAAATATTTTTTTTACCAAATTCAAGTAAATTATCTGAAAAAAAAACCACATTTTTAAACGTAAATAATCGTCTCTGAAAATATACTACTACAGTCATCTATAGCATATCTAAACAGTTATTTGAGGGTTTTTTAAAATAATTATGCTTAATAATTATTTTTTGAATTTTAATTTACAATCACCATTATTTTATTTTTTTTCATATTTCAATTTTGAGGTATAAACAAGAGAAATATTAAATAGCAGTTAACAATATCATAATTAATCTTTGATTATTATTTTAAATTTATTTTATCTAATTTTTTTTTGTTTAAAATATAAGAATACAAAACGAAATTTCAAATATTCGAAACATCCCTTTAAAATAAAGTCAAACAAACATTTAAAATCTTGTCTTAATTCTCAAATAAATATTATCCTCTTATCTTTTCCAGAAAAAAAATAATAAATAACCATTAATTTAAATATTGCTATTAAAAACTACATAAATTGGCATTCCCAAAGCGGTAAACCAATCAATCTGTCCCTTTTACTACATAAATCCTTCGATTTCACATAACATCAAAAATGAAATGAGGTAATATAATCCACTACCACCACAAGAAAAAATACTGAGTTACAATTGCTCCATTTGCTGTAACATACTTCGAAAACAATCAGTTTCGGAAATTGCTTTGACAACTAGATTCTGAGAGAAACAACAATTTGTTCTTTCTGTCAACTAGGAAGACCAGTTTTTTATATCCTGAATTTGGTGAAAGAAGGATCACGGGATTTAGAGGGCGGGCCAGCGTCTCGACAAGCCCCAGGGCCATTACACATACATCTTGGATAAGAATTTAGGTGTCTTCAAATCGGGTTGGTTGAGGCCATTAGGGAGATGAGTCCATTTCCTCGATGCTTTCCCGTAAATTATTGAAACGGGGCTCGTACTTTTATTTTACCACAGTTGATGAGACTCTCTATCAGTATCAGTTTTATAAAAGAACTATTTTTGTAGGTTTAATGTGGGAATCCAACCATCTTCTGGTGTATTATCCATTCAAATAAATAGTACATTGTCTCGAGAGAGCTACAAAAGTCCACCTTAAAGTTATTGTATGAATCTTGTTAACTATTTTTATCCCTATGTTCATGTTGTTTATACTTTTTTGTTACATAAGATTATATATAATTCAATGAATATAATAACGTCGTTCAAAAATTAATTGATGAAGTATTAGAGATGCAATACTTTAAATGTGTTTTCAGTTTAATAAAATTTTAAATTCTGATATATATCAGTCCAGATTTAATACATATATACAAGGAAATATTATTACTATGTTTAAAAATACATATAGAAAAGGATACTTTCTTGCTTTAAATCATCTTATATGTAAAATACATTTTATAAAATATTTTTATTAGGGGAATTTTAAAAGCACATCCATTGGAAATTTAAATGTAAATTTTTTTTTATGAAAAGAACATATAAAAATGTAAATTACATGTAGTAGCAGGAATCTTTGGGGAAATGAGTCTATTTCCTAGATGCTTTCCGTATATTATTGAAACGGGGTTATTGTTTTTATTTTACCACAGTTGATGAGATTCTCTATCATCATCAGTTTTATAAAAAAACTATTTTTGTCGATTTAATGTGGGAATCTAACCATCTTCTGGCGTATTACCCATTCAAATAAATAGTGAAATTGTCTCGAGGGAGCTACAAAAGTCCACCTTTAAGTTATTGTATGAATCTTGTTAAAATTTTTTTTTTTACAGTTCATGTTTTTTTTATTATTTATATTGTATAAGATGTAATACAACGAAAATAATAGCTTTGTTTAAAAATTCCTGGATAAAATTTAGTTAAGTTTTAGAGATGCAATGTTGAATTGAATTTTTTAAAGATATATTCTGTTCAATAAAAGTTTAGATTCTGATGTACATTTGTCCAGATTTAATACATGTAAATATTGAAATATTAATTTTTTAGTTCAAAATACGTATTGATATATGCATTTTATTGCTTTAAATCTTCTTATATCTAATATATAATTCATAAAAAAATTATTTGAAATAGTTACTTTAAGTAAATTTTAAAAGCACATTCATTTATATTTTAAATGTACATTTGTCTTATGAAATAAAATATAAAAATGTAAATTACATGTAGGAGAGATCAACACTATTTGTATGGAAGTAAACTATCAAATTAAATTATTTAAATAGTATATTTAAAATATTTAAACACTACTGTATTGTTAAATAGTACGATATAAATTATATATGTCGTTAAAAAATTTGATAAATCATTTACAATAATTAATATAATTACATATAATTTGCAACATTTATGTATTAAAATTATTTATTTTATTTTTTATAATTTCAAAGAAATTTATTTAATAATTTTAAACTATTAAAATTGTTTAAAATCTTCATACATTTAATAGACAAAAGTTCTATAAATTTATTTAATTAATTTGTAAATCTAATAATTTAGGTATTATTTAATGATAATGTCATAAAGTTCTTGGTAAATTTTATTTTAAACATTTAAGAACTAATTTCAGTTACTGTTTTGCTTCAAATATACATTGCGTTACTAATTTGTTATTTTAGAAAAAGGGTAATTAGTGTCTCAACTTAATTAATATTTAATATCACTATAAGAAATTATTTATTGTTCTGTAAAATCTTTCTCGGAAATTTTTTTGCGCTTAGTACAAAGACATTATTTAGAACAAAATAATTTTATACCCAACTTAAATTTAAATTATAAATAAAGCGTATAGATAAAATAAAACATGAAATAAAATTTAGTTTAAAAGTTATTATGATCTGTTTTTGTAATGAATGCTGAGCATTAATTTCTTCTGAAATAAAACTCCACAAAAGAGATCGTTATTTCAATATATTATATTAAAAGATCATTTAAGCTTTTTTAACAATTTTTGAAACATCATTAAAAGGGCTGAAACAGGAATTCTGTCCATAATTTTGCTATTCAAGAAGATTTTTATGAAAAAAAAATTGCAATGACTTTCATGTATATATATATGCACTGAGAGAATGAGAGATAACAAAAAACAAGAAATTTATACAAACAAAATTTTATTTAATTAAAATTTTTATCATTCGTTTCAGAAACATGATTCCTGAAATATTTTAATAGTTGAGCTATATTTACGGAAAAAATCATAATTATATAGTTCATGTGTAGAAATTAATTAGTTCTTAGAAGAAACATCGTTTACTATAATATAGTATTTGTGTTAAAATAACGAGGTATAGTATGGTTTTCTTTATTAAACAAGGAAAGTACTGTTGATTCAAGGATTGATATTGACAAGGTTTGAAAGTTTGATATTCAATTTAAAATATTCATTTTGCGAAAACACCTCACATTTCGTTCTTTTTTTATTATTTATGAGACAAAAAATTTTTTAATGAAATGTTTTTTAATGTGTTTTTCATTATTTCCACCATTTCAGAAATTTATTGACTTAAAACTTTAATTTACATTGAAACTAAGAGATTTTAAGAGATGTGTTTCTTTTAAAATGAAATTTTTATGAATATATTTTCCAGATTCATAAAATGTAAAGTTGATAATTGACGTGTAATACTGATTTTAATTTTTAGCAATTTTTTATGATAGAGAGATTATAGAATGATATTAAGATATTTTTAATGCGAAACTCCTTTTAAATGTATTATTTATTAATATACAGGATTATTATAATTAAAGTCCCATTTTTAAAATGCTGTAAAAAGGAATCACTCGTCCCAATGAGTTCCAATTTGAACTGAACATACTTGAAGAAGTGGGAAATGTTACGGCATCAAAAAAAAGTTCCAAAGTATAATAATAAATGGCTCTGTAAGCCGCATAAAAAGTGAATTCGGCAGCCAGTGATATTTTGATTTGAAATTACATATGTTGGCATATGTTGCTCATTAAACCAACTGTAGTTGGTATTGTGAGTTTTGGTTTTTTGACTAAAAAAAATGACTTCTATATCATTCAACAGTTAGATACTGTAAATGGAAAGCCCATCCAAAACGGCAAGGTTATACCAAATTGGATGGGAAAATTGGTGGAACTTTTTTTGGGACGTTTTTTTATGCCAAATAGTTTCTCCCTTCTTCAGGTATCTTCAGTTCAAATTTGAGCTCATTATGACTAGTGGTTTTTTATTTACAGTATTTTGAAAGTGGGACTTTAATTATAATCACCCTGTATTATTTACATTAGAACTTTGTATATATGAAGATATTATTTACCGAATTTGAATAAGTTATATTATTTATTTTTTTTTTTTTAATATTTAATAATATTTATGTTATATATTGATGATGATGATGATGCCAAATATATGTTTGCATTTTATAATTCCTAAAATGTTTTATTTATATGTTATTATTAGGCAACATAGGCTCATAGGAACTTAAATAGACACTTAAAAAAGGGAATAGGTACTTAAAAAATTATTAAAGATTAAAGATATTTATTATTTAAAGATAAGTTATATTAATCGACCAAATTAAACGAAACGTTTTCCCATAAGCTGCACAATAAGAAACATAAAAAAATAACATTTAAGTTTAATATACGTTTTCTCTGTACGTATGAAAAAAATTGGATACAAAACTGCAAGAAAAATAATAAATAACTAGTAAAACAGAAACATTTATACTCTTTTATACTCATGGAGAAGTTTCTACGACAAGAGCTTAGCTTAAAATTTTCTGTGTTATGTGCCCACAAAAAATAAAGTTACCATGAAGTACCAATAGCAAAGTGTCATTTAAACGTTTTTTTCACGAGAAGGCCATAGATGTTCTGCTTTTTATGAAGATTTTTATGAGAAGAAATTACATTGTCCAAATGGATACTCACTTCGAACTCTATTTGTATTTCAAGAATGAGATGTTTTATGATGAAAAGTTGATACAGTTATAAAAAGCTTTTTTTGTGTAGTTTAACTGAAAATTCTTTTGATAAAACTGTTCAACATTTATTTCTAAAATGTAGTTTCATAAAGCTTTTAATGACAAAGTTATATTTTGTTTGAAAGAATCTTAGATTCGAGGAAGAAAAGTTTTAAACCTTACCTTTTAAATTTTTAAAGTTGAGAAAATGTTTTCCATGAAAAATAATCTGCAGTCCATCATGAAAAAATATATTTAAGCAATTTTTAATTCTTAGAGATAGAAAGAAACATTTGTTCTAAAATATTAAAAAGGCATTTATTAAAAAAAAAATTTTATTCTTGTAACAATGTGTATTCCATTCTTTTTTCATTAATAATGAAAGGGTTCGGTTGAAATTCTTTAAAAAAATTTCAGATATTGAATGAGATTAAAAACAAAAATGTAATATTTTTGTTCTTTTTTTTTACTTTTACGAATGATTAGGAAATACAACGTTTTTTTAAAATATTTTTCTTACTTAAAAAACTAGAAAAGTTCAAAAGATATACTTCTAAAAATTAAAATTTAATAAAAAAAATATATATATGTTCAAGATTTTCAATTTGAAAGCAATTTCTTTTCAGTTTATATTTCTTAATAATTTTCTTGCCAAAAATAAATTATCCTTTTCTGAATAATACTTTATTTAAAAATTTCTGAAGTTTTCTATAGAATTATTGAAGTAATAAAATGTCATACTAAACATTTTTTAAAGTTATTGGTTATTAAAAAATCAGAATTAGTTCATAGTTAATCAATTAATATTTAAAATAAAAATTGAGCAATTTATTTATTATTCTTTAATTCTAAATAAAGTATACATATTTTTGAAATGAAAGTTTTCATATCTAACACAAGTCATTCCAGAAATCTTCCAATGTAAGTATAACAATGATTAATAATTTTAACCTGTAATTTTTAAGCTGTGCAGAGTTATTTTTTAATTTTGTTTATTTTTTTTTAAATGGAAGTATCAGTAATTTTATAATTGATTAAGGATTATTAATGCTATCTCTACAGAAGTTTCAAACATCGAAAACGAATAAATAAGGTGTAATAACTTTAACAATTTTTCTTTAATAATTTGAATTCAAGTTCCTTTAATTTCATTTAAACTTCAAATTGCCTAATAAATTAATGTAATTTTAATTAAGTTAGCAGAAGAAAATTATAACTATAATTAAATTAATTCCAATTAAAGAAAGATTAACTAGATTTATTAAATTCCAATTAAAGAAAGATTAACTAGATTTATCAAATTCCAATTAAAGAAAGATTAACTAGATTTATTAAATTCCAATTTAAAGAAAGGTTGACTAGATTTATTAAATTACAGTCAAAGAAACATTAACTAAATTTATTAAATTCCAATTAAATAAAGTATACCGGGATTCATTAAACTTCAATTAAAGAAAGAATAACTAGATTTATTAAATTCCAATTAAAGAAGGATTAACTAGATTTATAAAATTTCAATTATAAGAAAGTTAGAAGTTCAGTTGTGTGTTTAAAAGTTGAAAGGATTTACACATTATTATGTATTTCATTATTCTTACTAATTTATTATCATTACCTTTATTATAAAAATTAAATATTTATCAAATAAAAAAATATTGTATACATTCTATGCATTTTACATGGTGTGAAGGATTTTAATTTAAGTGTAAAAAACAACATTGCAATTTTTTTACCCAAATTAATTACTGGAAAAAATACTTAAAATTTTTATGTATTTCATTATTTTGTCTAATTCATTATTATTACATTTAATATCAAAATAAATATTTATAAATTAAAAAAATATTTTAGATATTCTATACATTTTACATGGTGTGAAGTATTTTAATTTAAGTGTAAAAAAACTATGCTGCCATTTTCTTAACATAAATTAATTACTTGAGAAAACATTTTAAAATTCCTTCTATTTAAACCAAAACTAGTATACATTCCAAGCCCTATAAGATAATAGCATCAGAAAATAAATGTTTCTGTCTTTTAAAACAAACAAATGATAAGGAAAACGAATGCTCAAATTGGAAGAAAACGAATGCCTTTGCATTCTTCTTTATTCCCCCTAGCCTATTTGCAGCCGAAAAATTATTTTCTAACTCAGAATAAATGTATGGTATTTTATATCAAGTTTTTAAAAGGAAATAACAAAAAAAAAAATGGTGTAAGAAATGGTGCAGTTTGGATGCATGTACATGTTTAATAGGATAGCCATGCATGCCTTTGAAGTATAATCCCATTTCTCAAAACTGTCTTTTTTTTCACAAACCATTACATAGTTAAAGATATGAGAATAAAATACAATAGTAGTATTTACAATTATTTTTTTTCTTTTGAACTGCTACTTCTTTGAGAACATTCATTTCAGCATACAGGTAAAATGTTAAATTAATTTATTGACTGTTAGGTTTCTAAACAGTAACAAGTACTCGGTTAATCCATTCTGTTTTTTTCATTTCATTTTTTTTTTTTTTTTTACTATTAGCTTACACTTTCCCTATAAATATCTTGTTCAAATTTACAATCGTTAATAAAATACATTTTACTTATCCACTCAAGTTCAAATACATTTTTTGTACTTGTAGTGGATGACACTTGATGTTAATGCAGTTTTTTCAAGTATTAATTCATGAATTAAATTTAATTAATAATTTTATTTTTTTAGGTTTAAGTTGCATGTATCTAATAATAGATGGCGCCAGATGTAAGATGAAAATTTCAACTTTATTTGTAAAGGAAAAAAAATAGGAATTGACTTCAATTTTTTTTTTTTAGATTACTTCTTAACCGGATGTTTACCTTTCCATATAATCAATAGTGTATCAGTTCTACCCTAATGCAAATTTAATAACTCAGAATCTGCAAGGTCTCTACTGTTTTAGTGGCAGATATTAAAGAACCTGGCATTCGAAATCATAATTTCACATGGTGTATTAAAAATATTAATAAGAATTGTCTTGATAAATCTTTTCTTATTATATATTTTATTGATTGATTGATATATTTGTTTACTATTTAAAGATTTGAAAATTTGCAAACAAGAAACTGACGGGGAATTCATATAAGACTATTCTGAATTATAAGTTGCTTGTTAAGGTTAAAATAGCATTTGATAGTTCTGAAGTAAGTGTTTACTTAATTTTTAAAGGCAATTTGAAAATATAATTTTGGGAATAATTAAGTTTTGTTGATATTAGTTTTCATATAATGTTTTACCTGACTTCTAATTCTCATTTACATACAATCCATTCAAGTGTAAACAAAGCTGAAGGTATGTAAAAAAAATTGTTGATACATATTTTCAATACCCAATGTACATTAAATATATATTTTTATTATTTTATATTTGAGAGTTTGTATTGGATACAGTGAATGTAAATAACAAATAAATTTGTAAGGCCTTTGTAGTGGAATATGATTCTTTCCAGTAGAGGTAATAGTTATAATATAGTTTTGTGAAATACATTCAGATATATTGCCATTATTAATTTATTATATACAGATTACGAATTTTGATTTTACAACTATATAACATGTTATTTAGTGAACATTTGCAATGGTACACATACTCATAGAAGAACATATGAATCATTATAAATGTATGTCTTACAAGTGTGTATATCATTATCCAAGTCTAGCATGTAAATAAATGTTTAAATTCCATGCCTATCATGTAAATATACGTTTAGCGTCTATGTCTAGCAAGAAAATGCAAATTTAACGTCTACGTCTAGCTTGTAAATGTATGTTTAATGTTTACGTTTAGCATGTTAATGTATGTTTAACGTATATGTCTATATGTAAAAATGCAAAATGCAAATTTAATGTCTGTCTAGTATGAAAATGTATTTTTAATGTTTAAATTTAGCATGTAAATGTATATGTCTACAAGTGTACAAAAAATGTGTTGTTGTGATACACACGTTGTTAAAAAAAATGCTTATAGTATACAACATGAAAACACTATTGAGATCATTATTAATTAATAATATAGTTTATTAAATGTAATAATTTAATGCTTACAGCTCATTAATTTTAATGTCAAAGTTTATTTTTATGCTTGAAATATTTTATTCGACAATTATTATAATGATAATGCTAATAATGATAACAAGATACATAAGCTCGTCTTGCCTATGTGAGAATCCCCTAGAGATAAACACGTTCAATATCGCAAGTAATGTTGCACTAAGTTTAATGGAAGTATTCAACTGACTGCGAGTTACATTAGTTCTACATGCCATTCATCATCCGCGTTTGGAGCGGGAGACAACAGATCAAAACTAGCATCTTACCATCACAAAGTCTTTATAACATTCTGTAATATGGCAGTTTCGTGAGGGTATAGTTTATTCTTAGTTAATCATAAATTCTTCTTTTATTTGCCATTTTGTAATTTGTTAAGTACTATCTGATTATATAATACAATTGCTTTATGCACAGAATTCTATTCATATACTTATTAATTTGTATTATATTATTATTAAATATTTTTTTAATGTTATGATTAATACATTATCTATTAATGTTATGATTGATACATTATTTAAGATCAAAACTTGCATCTTAGAATCACAAAGTCTTTATAATATTTTGTAATTTGGCAGTTTCAAGGCAGTAGAACTTATTGTTAGTTAATGATAAATTCTTTTTTATTTGCCATTTCTAATTTGATTGAGTAATATCTTGCTTATATAACACATCTGTTTTTTAGATCTCTGTTAATATACTTATTACTTTGTATTATTTTATTATATATTTTTTAAAGTTATAATTGATACATTATCTACTAGCAGATCAAATTTGCATCTTAGCATCACAAAGTCTTTATAATGGTTTGTAATTTGGCAGTTTTAAAGGGGTAAAATGTATTCTTAGTTAATAATCAATTCTTTTTTATTTGACTTTTCCAAATTGTTGAATATTATCTTGATTATATAATACATTTGTTATATACACACACCTTTGTTAATATATTTATTACTTTGTATTATTTTAATATTGTTTAATATTTTTTTTTTTTTAATTTATGATTGATAAATTATCTATCAGCAGATAAAAACTTGCATCTCAGCATCCCAAAGTCTTTATAATGTTTTGTAATTTGGCAGTTTTAAAGGGGTAAAATTTATTCTTAGTTCATAATAAATTCATTTTTATTTGTCTTTTCCAATTTGTTAAGTACTATCTTGATTATATAACACATTTGTTTCATACAGATATATTTGTTAATGTACTTATTACCTTGGAATAATTCATTATATTTTTTTAAAAGTTACGATTGATACATTATCTACTAATATTGTTCAAATATTCTTGGGTTTTATGTTGTTTTAGACACAAATTTCAATACATATGTATGGATTTGATGTCATACAAAACTTCTTAATTATCTATTTTAGCCTTTCATCCACTCTTGTAAATATTCTATGTTACCAATTACCTCTTCGTAGAGTTTATGAGTGTTTTATACAAAAGGCTTCCTTATAAGGAAGAACATTGTGAAATGGGATTAAAATTTGCTTAATGGTTCTTTTCATTAAAAATTTAATATATGTATTGTATTTAAGTAAAACAATGAAAATTTATATATTTAAAAATTATATTGTTATTTACACATCTATATTTATATCTATATTACATTTATATTTATATGTATTTACACAAACGAGTTTATATACTTATTTTTCTGAAAACACCTATATGAAATGTCTGGATTGAAGTACTCAAATTAAATTGAATTGCAATAATATCCAGATATAAATGGCTTATTCTGAGAAAATTAGACATGAATAGATTTCATTTGCAATAGCATTAAAAAAGAACAACTTCTGCAAATTATTTACAAAACATGAAATTCGATCTAATCTCCATTAGTGAATTATAGGTGTCCAAATGGTACTCAATAACTTTTTGTGTTTAAAAGAATTTTGGCGCTATTAAGTCAACTGACAATGAGACCTGGTGTTTCAAATCAGTTAAATCTCAAAATTTGTGCTTCTTAATAATTGTTTTCATCCATCCCAAGCAAATTATTACGCTCGGAGATCACCGTGGTCAATCAATAAGTCTTCAATTACAGGAAATGTTACTTACAAAATCTCCATGCATGTGAAGTGTGGTAACATCTTGATAGAAGAGGAAATTCTGCTGATTATTTGGATCATCAAAGTGCTCCAACATGGCAAGATAAATGTGTCTTACCTTGTGTCAGCATTTTATTTTTTGTGCATTCCTAATCATAAGTGGATTTTTCGTCTTTTTCAGCTTTTGAATTTGTTGACATTTTCATGACCTCAGACATTGCAGTCTTTTTTTCGCAAATATCAACATGGATTCATCATTAAACAATATTTTTCGGAATTCATTCACATTATTTTCAATACGTGCGGTTCTGAAGCTGTAGAGCTGAGCTGCGAAAAGCTGTTTCTACAATTATGAAAGCTTCACTAAATTAATAATTTATTTTTATATTTTTGATAATGCAGAAAAGAAATTTAAAAATGATTTTAAAAAAATGGTATACATTGTAGGAAAAAAAACAATTTTTACAATATTAAACGTTTTCAAAATGAGGAAATAATGCAACTTTGTAATCGATCCTTTCTTATATCTGGCAACACGTACTTCAGAACATCAGCAGTGCCATCTTTATATTAACTGTACTTTTACAATAGTTGGCGAGAATTGTCCTTTGATGTTGAATTGGAGTATCTTTTTTTTTTTATTTTGTAATCAACTTTTGATGATAAGCTTATCGCAATTAACCCTATTTCCCCCTTTCACAATTAATTTTTAAAGATTCTCCGTATCTAACTAAAATACAACAAATAATTGTTAAATACGCCCAGCACAACTAAACCTATTTACCCCACTCACAATTAATTTTTGATGTTTCTCCGTATGCAACTTAAAATACAATGAATAATTGTTACATAACTTAAGTCCAACATAAATATGCATATTTCCCTCTTTCACACTTTTTGATTTCTATGGTTTAGTCATTCTTCTTTTTAAATGAAAAAGGTGATTAGTGGAAATCCCTTAATTTTATTTTCCAACATCTAGTGCGCTGCCTCTTTCTTCTCCCCTTTAAACTTCATGCAGGTCGGTTTTATGAAATAATACCTTAATGAATAATAGAGTCTGCAGAAAATTGCTATGGTCTCATTAAAATGTGGAAGGCAAGTGTCCTTCATATGCTCCAATTTGATATGATTAAAATTACTCTATAATGAGGACTGAGATAACGAAAGTTGCGTTGAGCAAACTTTTGTGCCACAACTTTTCATAAATATAGTTATAGTACTTAAATAACATGGCAGGGAGGAGCTATTGTTTCCATGATAAAAATTACTTTAAGGAATAATATTCTACAAATTAATTTTAAAAATACATTTAATATCTTTTATAATAAATAAATTCATCTTTTTAAAGTTTAATACATTCAATAAGCATTTTAATTTTTTAAAAGTGAAAGAATATACTTTCTCTTAATTGTGAGAGTATACTAATATAGTAATATTTCGTTCCTATTTTGTGATTTTCAAAATAATATCGTGTTATATTAGCCCATTATATATATTATTAAACATTATAAGCGTATTTATGTTCACAATATATTTATTACACATATAACTTAACATAATTATTGCATATTACAAATATTTTTTACATATTTACTTTTAAACAATATAAACGTTTACGTATTATTAAACATATTATACTGTTGTTGTTCTAATAGCTGGTTGTAACTGGCAATACAGACACTGTTACTCCTTTAGTACTACCTAGGGGGCGCGTACAGCTTGAAGATATGCTACGGACGCGAGTAACACTACACCCACAACATTACACCGGGAACTACTGTTTAAAATGGATTTCGAACCACTACAAATATCCATGGCAGAGCCGGGACTCGAACTCGAACCCTGTGGTACCGAGCGCCAGCGCGCTAGCCACTCGGCTATTCAGGCCCCTTGAAGCCAAAATATTATAAATATTTTAATTAATAACTTCATCAAATTATGTAAATTTAAATAATATATACTTTTGTTAGTATTAAAACATACATAAACTTAGTATATATATGGAAACATTATTTGTTGCATCATTTTAATTTTTTTCGAAATTTGTAATCATTATTTTTTTTTTTCTAAAATCAACATGTAAAAAAAATAAATAATCAGTTATCTATGTCCTTTTGCACGTCAAAACTACTACTTATTTCACTATATGCAAATTGTTTTTAAAAAATGAACTTGGAATTCACAATACAAAATTCTGAAATGCTTCCCATTCATTCCATTCCTCTCAAAAAAGAAAAAGAAATAAAAGAATATATATATATAGAATATATATATTTTGCATGAACTCGCCTGGATGACGTGGAAGGCACATATATAAGTGTACTGCTGCTGTTTGATGATATTTACTATAAAAATAATAAAAATGATTCCAATAACATTTGAATCTAAAAGGTTTCCGATTCACATTAAGTTTCAATCATTCTACTAAATATATAGATCAGAAAGGATCAAAAATAAATAATACTATTTGGATATTTTATTGTGCTTACAAGGATTTAAAGTTGATTTAAACAACGAAATTTGACAGTAAATGAAACAGATATTAATATAAAATATATATATAATATTATCCCAAAATATTTTTGTACGATTACAAAATATATTTTCAACGTACAAAGATTTATATCTTATGTACTTATGAAAATCATGATAAAGTAAAACATCTTTTTTTCCCATTTTATTCGCTCTTATTTATTATCACTTTTTTTCTAACTTTCCCATTTTATTCTCAACTAATTTTATTTTCATTTACTCATTTTATTTTATAAGGGTTTCCATGATTTGATTTCAGGTTACTGCTTTGAAACGCGATGCTGTTCTTGAGTTCCAACAGCAACGAAATGACGCTGAAATGGCAGAGGGCTTTCTTCATTGGAGTTTTTCACGCATCCCCGGTGTTTGCACTCTTTCTGCGAATGTTTACGCAAAGAAGCAAGCAGTCGTGATCCGCTGAATAATACTTTTTTAATTGGCCTTCATTCTAGGCTTGAATTCCTTTTAGGCTTCATTCTGATTTTGCACAATTCTGAAGTGTTAGTTAAGGTTTAATTGAAGAATTATGATGATATTATTTTACATTAAATTATAATAATTTACCTTATTATTAATTTAACATCAGAATAAAATGACTGAAGAGAAAATAAATGTCACTGTTCTAAAAGGGTGGGGTGTTCGGTATCGATCGTTATAATTTTGGGTTCACTTGAGTTTCATTCCGAAATGCAAAAGTTTTAAAATATCATGACAAAGCAACCCACGCTTTGTGCGTGACCCATTACACACAGAAGTAAGTCATTTTATTCAACTCTCCAAGCGCAAAGATGTTAACAATTATTCTTTACTTTTTAATTTGATTAACTCTCAAAGCGTGTTTTTTTGTTTTTGTTTGGACTATTAATTTATTTTTTTTTTTTAGTTTGATTAACTCAAAAAGCATGTTTTTTACACTGTTTTTAAATTGTATAATATTTAAATGATTTCCAGCATGGAAAAACTTTTTTCTTACAATAATGTAATTGCTGGTAAAACAAAGGCTATCGCTTGGTCTTGGGCAAAATCGAGCCCAAAGAGTTACTCACAAACAAACATACAGGTGAAACTAATATAAAAGCGTATTAAAAATCCCCCGTTTTCTTTCTGAACGATGCCTGTAAATGTTTCTTTGCGGCTTAAATAGTGTATATGAGGAGAAACAGATCTCCAGGGGAAACCCGAAACCTGTGTTACATACATACATACAAACATACAAACATACAAATGATGAAATTATTTTAAAATTTATAATGATTTATCTTATTTTAATGAAATTATTAAATTATATAATTATTTTTTAAATAAAAGATTGGGTCCCGAACGACCGAGTGTCTAGCGTTCGGTGCTACAGTAACATGTATGTTTGGAGTAACATGTATGTTTGGAGTGGTTCGGAATCTCCTTTAAGCAGTATATTCCTGTCCCATATGTCTGTAGAACGTACAAGTCAGACTTCTACCTACGGGGTCACCATCACAATAGAAGCTGTCCCTTTTTCCTTTCAACCATGAGTCCATACGGTTCGTGTACTTCGTCTAGACGTCTACAAAAAAGGATAAAAAACAGCAACAAAAAAAAAGTATGGATATATTTATAATATTGAGCAACCATAATTTTTATGGAACAATGATGTTTACACTTCTTTTCAGAAGTCAATTGAAACATCATTGAAAAGCGAAACTTAATTTTTTTCATCCCTACGAAAGCACATCCCTGACAGGTAAAAGAAAAGAGGTTTAAGAAGACTTTTACGGGAAATTATTCCACAATTGCATTTCGTATTTGGGCAACCCTTGAAAACTACCAACAAGCAATCTGAATATCAATATCCGATGCTTGTATATTACGGAGATGAGTAATTTTTTTATATGCATTCATTTCTTGCTAGCGCGAGAAAGTTGTAGAATATTTTCAGAAACATATATAAAAAGTTTTGGGTGATTTTATTATGATTATTATTTTTATTAACATATTTATTTATAATAAGAATAATAAAATGGGTTTTTGTATTTGGCGTTTAATTAAATACATATTTTTTTTTAAATACTGCTACATTTTCATGATAGAGATCTAATGCTTAATACCGATTTTTTTTTTTTTAACGTTCAATTTTTCAAAACTCTTTGTTGAACTCATTTGACGTTTTTAAATCTGCATATCAATAAATAATGCATTTTTAAATACTACTTCATAACTCGTATAATACTTTTTTTTATCTTTTCAAACTTGATAATAAAAACAAATTCAAATATTTCAAGTTTATTACGAATTAAATTAAAATATTCTTTTTAATTATATTATTTTCTAATTTAAAGTTCATAAGAACTTTGAAAGGTTGTATAAAGCAATCATGCAACCATTCCATTTCGCAATTACATATATATATTTATATATATATTATATATATATTCGCAACTACTAAAATATATTTATCGATAGCAAGCAACAGGTCCGAAACATATACAATGAAGATAATCCATAAGTCTAACATCTATTTCTGGAAAATTATTATTCTTTCAGCTTAATTTAATTTTGTACCATCAAAACAAAACATCAAAACATTATTCCCTACATATTCCCCAATTCAAACCCCAATAATTTTTTTCAATTAATAAAGGAAGTTATTAGGTAAAAATCAGTTCAAGTGACAGAAAGGCTGTTTGTATCTCAATAATAAATATTTAAAGAATTCAACATCGAATATCAAAAACAATTTTTTTAATAAACTTGTCATGAAAGTATTGGAATTCCTCGAAATTTCAAGATTACTTTCTAAAATAATTATCGACATGCCAGCTATGTTATGGTAACCAAAAAGGTTTTTTTAAATTGCCGAGTTCGTAATTTTTCTTTTCAATTTACTTTTAAAACTTGTGCCACTTCCTAAATTTTCTTACGCCTGAAAATTAAATTCGTTATTTTTATTTAATTCACGAAACGACTTTTATTTTCCTTATCCCACAGGGTCGACAGCAACATCTAGGCCAAATTCACGAACCCGTGTGTTCTCATGGAAGGAAGCAAAAGGGAGGAGTATCGTCTGTTGTGACTCAATGACGCTAAAGAAGGAGGGCAGTAATCTTAGGGGAGGACTTTTAGGGGTTTTTAACCCTGCAGGAAACAGGAAAACTCCCACCATGTAGTCCAACGAACGATACAAGATGCTGAACATCACAAACCCTTTTGACTTTTCTCATTTCTTGAAGTGTCTACAGCAAAGCCGCTGGCAGATTGAACAGCAGTCCTAATGCTCACCAAATGCATGCGTTTACACTGAGCCACAAAATGTAAAATTACTCAAGAAAACTATTAAAATAAAAATACTAAATTAATGACAATGAAATAATAACATTAAATCAAGATAACGTGTTCTTTTTTAAATCAAAGCACTCTGATAAAAGTCATTCGCCACCAGAGACTTGGCAAATTCAGCATTACCCAGTGCGCACGACAAGGTGCATCCATATTAAGCCATCACATTTTTAAATAGGCTCATATATGGGGTAACTCATATCTTTGTCAATTCTTTTTAGAGCCCAAATGAGAAAATTTTCCAACATACAGATTTTTTTATATGAAGATTTATCCTATTCCTCACCAATATAGACACCGAAGTTTAGGGTTTTGTATTGCTTGCTGAGTTTCAAATAGAACTACCCTTGGTGCGGATGCATGTGACTCAATATCCTATATTTTATATCCTATATATCCTACATCCTTTATTGCCTATATCCTACATTCTATATAACCTATATCCTATATTCTACATCCTTTATATCCTATATCCTATATTCTACATCCTATATAACCTAAATCCTCTATTCTACGTCCTATATTCTGCATCCTATATTCTACATCCTATATTCTACATCCTATATAACCTATATCCTACATCCTACATCCTACATCCTTTATATCCTATATCCTCTGTATCCTGTATTCTTTATTCAATATATTCTGTCTCAAACATCCGTCCAATTATAAAATTTCATATTTACTTTAATAAGAAATTGAATTCACAGATATCTAAAATTATAAAATTTCTAACATGTGAGTTTTAGACACAAAATAAAATATTTACTTTAGATAAATTATGTTAAAAGAATGTTTATCTATATAAAATAAACAGCTGAAGTGAGACAAAATCTAATTTGAAACTACTTTCTCTTTTCGTTGTGAGAAATATGTTTTATAATCTTTTGAAAATGTTTCTTAAGCCAGTGTCACGAAAAGATTATTAATGGACTTAAGCCGTATTTCTTTTCCTTCCATCCAAATATTTTAATGCAAAATATAATGCTCATCTAAAAAAAAGAATTCATTATTATTTTCTTATGCTAATCAATAGAAATTGAATTTGTAAACTTATTAAAACAATAAACTATTTTTTTTTCATTTTCAGAAATTAAATAATTTATCAGACTTTCATAAAAATAATTGTTTTTTTTAATAAATTTATTTTGTAGTACCTTTGTTACATGTCTAATGTGTAAATTATATTTTATTTCTGGACACTGACTTGTTCTTTTCATTCATGAAGTAATTTATTGATTTTCTAATTTTGTAACATTTAAAAAAAAGTAATTTATTTAGTTTCTCGTAATATTAGTTTTCTAACGATATTTATTGAATTGATTAAATGTTATATTAGAAAAAAAATATTTTTTATAACTGAAAAAAAATTAACATTAATGCATCAATGTTAGTTACTTCATTAAATTCATTATGTCAGGAAGAAATTATATATATTATATATTTTTATTAATTTTTGTTTTTTTTAGTTAGATACGAAACAATATGTCCACTAAAAGATAGTAATTTATGGCATAAATAAATAATTTAATATAAACGATAATAAATAATATTTTACATAACATTTTAAATTATTTAATTTTATTAGAAAATTAAATGTCAAATTAAATTTACGATTTAATTAAATATTATCATGAGCAGATTCATTCAAAGTGCACTTGTAAAAATGCAATAATTTTGACACTTGCGGTAGAAAATTTTATCATGCTAATTTGGTTAATTTAAGAAGTTTTATTTGAAGTTAATATTTAAATTATTGAATGTTTCGTCCTAGTAAGATATGCGAATCGTCTCACCATACTACATTTCACTTAAATACTATTGTTTTACCTAAAAAAGTTAAATAGTTTTTTTAAATTATTTTCTGATTTTGATGGGAAATAAAAACATAGAGCAGTCATAATTATAAATATTTATAATCAATCAAAAGAAACAATTTAAATAAAACTTCTGTATTTACTTAGTGAAAAAACTGAGCCATGTATCTACTGAAATAGTTAGGAAATTAATGTACATACAATTGTACATACAACCACACGTACAATTTCATCTTTACCTGTCATCAGATTATCCTATATAGGTGGATTCATATTGCTCATAAAATGGTAATATTTATATAAATATTATCACACAATATATATATATATATATATATATATATATATATTTTATATATACTAACTGTTGATATAATACTAATTTATTCACAATAGGTGAAAGGATATTGTATCATTAATGCGCTAACTCCATGCAAAAGGAATTTGCCAGAAACAATCAGTTTGGATACTGAAAACACCATAAAAAGCAATTGTATGCAGAAATTTTCAAAATGTAAAAAAAAAGTCCCATAAAAAAAAATAGTATGCAAAACAGAAAAAAAGTGGAATAGGTTGAGTCGAAATTAAAAATTATTTAATAAATCACAAATTAAATGACAATCATTGTGGTAGCAGTTAAAAAAAATATAAAAAATACACATATAAAAAGTGTCGTTAATGACATGATACATTTGATCGTGCTACAGTTATGATATCCACCTTATTGAATATTTACCTCGTTTGTAATAAGTTATTAAAATCTTTCTTTTTAATGAGGTAATTATAAATCTCGTTTTTTTTTTTTTAATATCAACCCAATTTTTTTTAGTAATTTTCACTCAGACTAATAAGTTAAGAAGTTATTACAGCAAAACATACGACATTTTTTTAGTTTATTTTTGTTATAAAAATAAATTTTATAGAATATTACCACCATGCCCGATTAGTTGTTCAACAGTTTCTGAGTTTAGTCGTTTTGCTTGGAGAATTTATCTGTTAAGAATGATGTTTAAAGTAATGTTTCAGTCATTTAATGTGCCTCTATAAACAGGTAATCAGATTTCCGTAAATATTTCATTTAATTTATTCAGTGGAATAGGAATTTAAACAGTAGTATCTGTCAATGAGTTTTCTAGAGAGTATTTTCCCTCAAGCATAACTGGAATAATTTTATCGACCACCATTTGAACGAACATAATAGTATCGCATTTTGATATCGTCATTTCGGTTATTTTAAGGACCATTAAAAGAAGACCATGAGATAAAATTTAGGTAATTAATCTGGCAGATATAACAGATTTTGATTTATTGTTTATCATAAATATTATTTGATCTCATTTATATATCTTTATTTATGAATGCTATTGTTTTGTTTGCTGTATTGGTGATGGATATAAATATGATACGTCAATGAAGTACATGTTTCATAACGATATTTTCAATAATATTCATGTGAGAAAAATTATTTATTGTATTTTATACCTATATAATTTTTTTCTGATAATGCAAATTAATTACAATACACAAAATAAATAATCACGTTATATAATGTCCCTATATTATCGATTCACACAATATCGATATGTTTCGATTCGTATTGAAGATATTATATTATGACTTTGTATTAGTTAAGAAGAAAACTTCTGTACAAAACAATTTTATTTTTAAATCGAATAAAATATCTAGTAAAAGTTTAATAATAGTTTTATAGCTAAAATAATTTTAAGTGGATTCGTTAGCTTTTTAAAATGTATCCTTTGAATTTATATTAGCTGTAATCAAACATATTATTTTTATACTAGAATTCATAAAGTATACTATATTAAACATGTTCACTCAGATCAAACGTGTTATCATTTGAATTGTAAATATCTGGTGGAAAAGGATGTTATAGAAAGCTATTAATTTTTATGTTACACTAGATCATTTGCACTTTTTGATATTGTATTATGTATTCTTAAGATTTACTAAAGCTTTCATTCGTAATTTTATATTACGATTCAACTGAATTAATTACTTTATATGTATGTTATTTATACTAATTTTCGTAAAACATTTTTATACAGTTAATGGCAAGAAAATTATTTTTTTACCTGTATTAAATAATTAAAAACATATTTTTCCTTAAGCAGATTAAACTTGGTGTATAATGATGAATATCTAAAGATAACAATGTGTATGAATAATTCTTCCAATTACGATAAATCAGTCGTATTTGTCATTTATTCAAATAAAATTACAACAGCAACTAAAAACATTAAAATGGAATATTTAAAGACATAACAAAATATACACTGAAGAATTTAAAAAAAAACCCAATTTTTATGAAAAAAAGGATATTCAAAATAAAAAATATATATTTATAAACAGACTTTATGATTAGTGCTATTTTTATGTGGTGTTATTTATAATTAGAAACCTAATTTAGATGCTCAGGTCATACATGTGTTAACTATTGTCGAAAAATATTATTTAATGAATTACTAGTTACACCACACGCAGCTTCTTGGTGCAGCCCGCAACTATCGTTTAGAGACCGAGAAAGCAATTCCAATTATTAGTGGAGTTTCCTAATGGATCATCTTAAATGTGAAGGAGACACAGTACTCTGGTATGAGCGGTGTCTTAATGTGTGAAACATTTTTGTGAATAAATTTATAGGTTTATCAAGGAGAACAGTCGAGGAGGAGAGATAAGGAAGCAAAAGAATTATTAAAATGTGCAGACCTTTATTAAAGAAAGACGTTATTGCATTGGGCCTATTGTAACTGATTTAAACTGTATAAAGTTTGCCATACAAGAAATTGAGGATTCAAGCCTACTAAATTTCGACTTCTGGCCCTCCATTCAAGTTGTTAATTTTCATCTGACTTTTTGAAGTCTAGAATTCCTCTACATTTTGAAATACTGTTTGTACCGAATTTGAGCATAAGCAAAAGCATATGAGCCGACAATATAAAATTTCCCACAATATTTCAGATGTTTTAGGATTTCGTGCACATAACTTTTATTTGATTGTGTCGTTTATTGTTAAGTTCAGTTAGATCTCACTGAGATCTTACAAATGATTCCTTAATTACTCTTATAACTCATACGGATGTTGAGATATAACAGAGAGAATCCAGCACGAGGCCGCTATATTATAGGCCAACGACCCCCACCCCATCCGCTCCCCGATTTCAGTTTCTTCCTCCACTAGAACCTTTCTTTGCACGATGATATATCTATGTTTTCTAAATGATGTATAGATTTGAAATTATTAACATTTCGTTATAATTTCAAATCTATACATCATATTATTAACATTTCGTTAACAATTATTACTCGTTTACGTTCTCATGACCAGTTTGAAATGATTAACATTTCAAACTGGTCATAAGAACTTAAATCTCGAACCGGCTAACAATACTGATTTTATGGATGTCTTCACGTCAAAGAAAATAAGGCTTAACAAAATAAAAGAATATATATATTTAAAACTAAAAAAACATTTATATTTATTTTATTACTATATTTCGATAGTGTTATTTATAATAAGCAAGTAACTTTTGTTAGATGTTTTGTTGTTTTTTATCCCATTTCTAGATAGCAACATCTAGATCAAGTCCAAAAACCCAAGCAAAAGGAGAGAAAAAGGGGGTGGGGGTCAACTTCTGCTGTGATGGAGTACCTTTAGTAGAATTTTGATTTGGCTCCGTGATGCTTACTTTTTATGGGGTAGGATTGTCAGCCTTACACCCAATGCTCTGCAGTCATATTAGACCGGGACCTACGGCTTATAGGGGATACCGAACCACTACAAAACAACCATGGCACCTGAACCCGAAACATGGGGTACAGAGAAATAGTCACTCGGTCACTAGGCCATCTGTTAGATGTTCTGTCACTCAATTGTTGTTGATTACTATTTGAAGAGTGTTATTTAATGATTTACTAATTACTCCCTCCACTAATTTGTGGTTTAACATATTACTATGTTTCATTGAATGAGGAAGCAATTCAGCTATTATTGAAGTTTCCAATGGAATCTCTTTAAATGAGTAGACACGGTGGTGAATGTGACAAAATGTCACAATGAAAGTGTAATTGCATTTTTGTTGTATCTTCAATACCTCTGGAAAATGTAAATTATTTCTAAAATCCTAGTTTTTTCATTAAAGTGTAGCAGTCCCATTAATCTCACAACCTATAAAACGCTCAATACGCTGCACAACTTGACAACACAGAGTTGAATTGAATAAATAATAAATTATGTTCATTAATATTTTGAACTATTTTTCTAAAAATCTTTTAGAACTAAATCTTTTATCACAATTTGTTGAAAATTAAAAGAATAATCGTTATTTGCATTTAGTTCAGCTATAATTTATCCAAATAAATCTTATTTTATATCTTTAAATAAAAATAATTAATTTTATCTTACATATTATGATTCTTTTCTCAGGGACTGAATGGCCGAGTGGCTAGCGCTCTGGCGCTCGGTACCGTAGGTATCGGTTTCGAATCCTGGCGGTGCCGTGGATGTTTGTAGTGGTTCGGAATCCACTTTAAACCTTAGGTCCCGGTCCTAATAGGATGGTAGAGCATTGTGGGGGCATGGTTACTCAGCGTCCGTGGCTTACCATCAAGCTACGCGCCCCATGGGTAATGCAAAGTGAGTAACGTCTGTGCAGCGCTTGTCTTAAGGCATCCAAGACCAAGCTGTCTAAGTGTTTGCCAGCTGCATTAGAACAACATGATTCTTTCCTGAGAGAAATATTGCTGTTCTAACAATTTTAAAAAATTATTTTTTCAAATATTATTATGAAACTAATTATATAATATTATTATTTTCATGTATTTTTTTGTATATAAAAAACAAAAAACAAATTTTTGTTTTAAGTTTTCTTTATTGCCTAATTGGCAAAATTTAATTAAATTGGCAACTTACCAAAAAAAAAAAACTATAAATTTGTTTTCCAAAATAATAAAGGTTATTTTTCATACAAAAAAATTGAAGTTGTTTTTTCCTTTCCTTATTACTGCTAAAAATAAATTATTTGCTATATATTTGGAAACCCTTCTGGCTAAATTTACTCAAACTAATGCCGAAAAAAGCATATTCTCATATGCATTTTAAAATAATGTTTTTTACCTAACGAAGCATAAAGTAAAAAAGATGCAAACGTAATATCTTTACGTTCTCTTTAATATTTTCAAAAGCTTAGATCATCTTCAAATATATTTTTTTAACATAAGAATACTAGTTAATTTAACAATTCTTGATATGAAAGAAGTATTATGTTAAAGAACATTATCCTTTGTTTTCAATATAATTTAACAATTTTTTTTTTTTCCTATTTTTAAATATGATATTAGTTAATTGAAGAACAAATTTTGCTTCATTAAACTGATAAAAATAATACTTATTTTTTCTAATTATTTAAAAACATTGTTATTATTAATGTGTTTCTTAAGTTATTAGCTTTAACTTATTGTACTAACTCTAAATATATTTAGTACGTAACCGTGCTTCCTCCCACACACTGGTAAGTGAGCCCCCTGTGGCTTTCAGGAAAAACCGTGCTTCCTCCCACACACTGGTAAGTGCGCCCCCTGTGGCTTTCAGGAAAAATTGTCAGTCGGTCATTGTCATTGTCATTGTCCAGATTTTTATTCTAGAAGAAGTACAGCACCACTGCGATGAGAGACGTTTAGTTTATGCCCCCCCTCCTCTCCGAGAGGAAATATACGTACCTCATCCCGGTGCATTTGTTGTCCTACAGATTGTCACCCGGAGAAGAAGTATATTTCGCGCATGCCGCGCTTCTCCAAGTTTCGGGTTTTCAGTTTATAAGTGGAATTCTTCACGAATCTATAATTATCTGCCTTTAAATGTGTTAAAATTGTATGTCTGTAATTGTATGCGTGTATTGTTCGTGAGTGTGTAAATAAAGCAGTAAGTTCTCAAATCGGTGCCTCAAGTATCTCAACACAATCACATCCAGTTACAATCTGGTTGCCCAAACTGCACACTAAAAGTATATAATATTAATTATCATTATGATTTCATTTGATATTTTTTATGTCGATAAATAGTAATTAATATTGAATTAGCGTCATTAATCGAAAAAATTTAAAGTTCAGCTTTAATCTTTTAACTACTCTGTTTTATATTTCATGGGGATAAATATTTGGATTCATTATTTATAGATGCAAAGATATAATACGAAAGTAAAAAATTCCATCAAACTTATCTGAACCTATATTTATAAATCTTTAAAGTAAGAAATATTTATTTATTTTAATATTTATTAGTATCTTACATTATTTTTCGATATATAAAATATCCCTGCTGTAAATTGTACATCATTTAAACTAGTAATGCAGTTAAAAAAAAGAATGATTTTTCCTCGCATTATTGACTGAGAATTAAAAGAATTTTTTCTTATTTTTGATGTCAACAATCAAATTTAATTATTTTCCAGACATGTATAAAATTAAATATTAATATTTAAAATTTTTGTAACATAATTCATGATTTTAGATGAATATTCACTGACAGAAAACATACATTTAATTTCATAAGTTATTGGATTTTTTTAGCAACTAATTTATATTATGTAAATAAAATTCTTTATTTGTATATTTTATTATCTAAATTCTTCCTGCTCAATTTATTCCTTACTCGATATTTTCATGAAAACGTATGTTAGTATTCTGATGGGGAACAAAACTCGATACATACAACATGAACAAAATATAGTTAAATAAAAAACAACATTGCTAATATTGTAATCCTTCTTGTAGTAATAATGTAATAATGGAGTATGATTATTAATGAATGTAGTCAGACAGAAAACATAAATTTAGCTTTATAAATTATTGTTTTTATTAAGAAATAAAATATTTGGCGACACGAAATTTCTTAATTTGTATATTTACATTTAATTCCTTCGTTTAATATTTATTCGTTACTTGATATTTTCATGAGAACAGAATATGTTTACGTAATATTATTTATATTTTATTAAGTTTTTGTTAATTAAACAAAAACTTAATAAAATATAAATAATATGAACAGAAAGGAGTTAAATAAAAAAAATTACCATATATATATAAAAAAAGATTTTAAAATTCCAGTCCATAGCATAGTAATGTAATATTAGATTATTATTATTAATGAATATATTCTGACAGAAAACATAAATATATATGTGGCTCACTGTAGCTTTATAAAGTATTGTTTAAAAAATAAAATATATGATGAAACTAAATTTCTTAATTTGTATATTTATATCTAATTCTTTAATACACAATTTATTTATTATTTAATTTTCTTGAAAACTGAATAAGTTTATATAACATTACGATGAGAAACAAAATCTTAAGCAAATATAAATAACATGAACAGAAAGGAGTTAAATAAAATATATATATATATAGACATATACTTAACAAGTAATATAAAAAAAAAAAAAAAAAAAATAAGTGAATTCCTCCTTTTTTTTCACTCTATTGCAGAAATTCCTTTATAAATAATTTTCATTCATGTTTTTAAGTTTATCTGCCGCCATCTATTGGTAGATATATGCAACTGAAATCTAAAAAAAACTAAAATTAATTAATTAAATTTAATTACTGAATTAATATTTGAAGAAACTGTATTAACATCCAGTGTCATCTACTACAAGTTTAAAAAAAATGTATTTGAACTTGAGTGGATGAATAAAAAGTATATGAACGGTTCAAAATTTGAAAATTTGAGATATATATAGGGAGAGTGTGAGCTAATAGAAGGAATTGAAAAATATGAGTTAATAATGCAGTCCATAGTATAATAATGTAATCGTAGAGTATTATTATTAATGAATATACTCTAACAAAAACAAATATTTAACTTTATAAATTATTGTTTTTTTTAATTAAATTCTGATAAAACTAAATTTTTAATTTGTATATCTTTATCTATAATTCCTTCCTATACAATTTATTAGTTACTTAATATTTATAGTATAATCTATAATATAGTCCATTAATAATGATGTGCATTGTATAATAATGTAATCCATATAAACTAGCTGTCTGTATAAATGCATTAATTCTAATAGAGTTTAACGCAATTGCAGATACAAAACTGTAGTTATAATTTTCTTCCAATCCAATCTTACTTAATTACGATGTCAATCCAACTAATATCAATCCTAAGGATTCAAATAATAATATAAACATGGAAATATGTATACGTATCTCATATAAGTATACATATCCATGTTAATTCTTTCAAAATGTATAGCTGAATCATCCAGATTGAGTGAGTTATAATAGAAAACCTTGAATATTTAATGAATCTCTAATGGGCAATACAGGCGCCCATTGAAACGGGAATGTTTATATTGCAGCAGGACAATCTTCATAGAAGTGCGTGTATCCTATTACCACACTGAAATGCAAAATCCTTTACAATGTTCATCTCATCGGGAGGAAGGTAGGGGTATTACAACACTCTCCCGAAATGAGTTCCGGTTACAATGATTTCTGGAGTAATGTGCGTGGGAGGGACTTGATATTCGTTCTGATAATAGCTTAAATCCGGAAGAACCATAAATGTGTCTGCTAGTGGTTTAGTATTACAATATTGGATGTCTTAAAACAATTTTTAGTAAGTCAATACGAATTAGAGAATTAGAGAAAGAATCGTTACTGATTTATTCACTTATATCATAGGTCATATTAGGTATCATAGGTATATTATATCATATCAATATTATTTTATCATCATAATTTTTAAAAAATCGTATCATCATCATCATCATGGAATCATTATAAATGTCTTGTTATCAAATACAGAGACTATTTTGAAAAATATAAATTAATAACTAATAACCACGTTTCATTGCTCAGTGTTAAAGTGTGTATTTAAACAACAGAAGGGTGCGATTTGAATTTATTAGAGGTGTCCGTTGCCGTCAATTCTTTCAAAAATGAAGAACACTCGAAAGCGATTACGAATAAATGACAATGTAAATCATGTTAGATCGATTGCAATTCTGCCAGGTTTCAACATTGCTGGTTTCCCCTTTCCGAAAGGAAAATGAAGAATGATTACAACTATATATATATTTTTTTTCTAATGCAGCTGGCAAATATACCGTGAACTTTCGCCATAAGGGCTGCACCGATGTTACTCAGTTTGCACTATCCAGGGGGCGCGTGTAACTTGATGGTAAGCCACGGACGCGGAGTAACAATGCCCCCGTAGCGCTCTACGATCCTATTAGTGCCGGGACCTACGGCTTAAAGTGGATTCCGAATCACTAAAAAACACTCATGGCAAAGCCGGGATTTGAACCCCGATACCTGTGGTACCGAACACCACAGCGCGTGCCATTCGGCCATCAGGCCCCGGTTACACCTATATGAACTTCAGGAAAGTATCGTTTTCTCCTCCAACTCGGAGACTGTTCGTGGAATACAATAGTAGAATGCCAGGCCCATTGATGAAAAAAAAAGCCGTATGAAAATAAAAAATTAAATATGAAATTGCTGGGAAAGAAATATCTTAATCTGCATTATAAATGAATTTGTTACAATTTTATTTCTAGAAGTGATAAACTTATAATAATACTTTAAATTTACTTGTAAAAAGGCTCTAAAATGCAAAAATTTCCTATTTATTAAACATATATAAATAATGAAACCCATTTATATGTATAGAATTATCACAAATAAAAATCGCTTACTTTCGCTAATTTAAAGAAATATATATATATTATGTAAATATAATTTTTATCCTTAAAAAAATGAAACAAATATAATAATATCCATACATAAAAATTATTTTACTATAGAATTTTTAATTAAAATTGATATATTTAAATTTGAAATACGGGCATTTTTAATTATAATAATAAATTATTTATATTTTGCGTATATAAAATATTGTCATTATATTTTAATTAGATTTAGTTATTAAAAGTTATATTATTTTTTTTTTGAGATGGTGTATAATATAATTAGAAAAATTATAAGGGCGATATTTGACTAGCGAAATAAAATGAAGTAAAATACTCACTCAATTGATATCCGAATAATATTTATTTATTTAATTTTTATGTTTTATATTTCAGCTAATTGGAAATTACTATAATTAAAAAATTTTGATTATAAATAACAATATGGAATTAATTAATTTTTTTTGTATAACAAAATATTAAGCCATCATTATAAAAATTAAAATGATTTCGACTAAAAATAAAGTTTAATTTATCTAATTTTATGCTTAAAATGCTGCTGCAATGTCAGATAATTAAATATTTAATCATTAAGCTCAAGTGTTCAACATTTTGAATGTGAAATGAAGGATTATTGGATTAAAATCGTCAGCAAATATTGATAAAAATTTTATAGCTGCATAATTGTTATATTATTTTTATGTGTTATGCTATCTAGGTTTTATTTTGTATAATAAATTATAAATTGCATCGAAGAATTAGTGTGAATATACAGTTTATTTATGGTTTTGAAAAAGCTAGTTTTGTTTAAACAAATAGTAAAATGATTATTGTTATGCAGCATAATAATCTATAGTAGATTGGTTGATTATATCACTTAATAGAACTTTATCACCTGACAGAATTGTTGATTGTCTCACCGAATAGAATTGCATCACCTGATAGAATTGTTAATTAACATAGAATTATGTCAATCAAAATTTAGAATATTAATTATTGATAGAATTGTTGATTATGTAATCGAACAATCGAACAGAATTGTAGATTGTCTCACCGAATAGAATTGTTGATTATCTCACAGAATAGAATTGTTGATTATCTCACAATGTTAATAGAGATTGTTTAGATTATCGAATAGAATTTCACAGAATAGAATTGTTAATTAACATAGAATTGTATTGAATGTTAATCAAAAATTTCTGAATGAATACCTTGCAGCTTATGAGTTTATTATACACGGAATAAATTACAGAACGCATAACTGACATATTATTTTTTTCTTTTATGCATTAACCAGTAAGGTGCCACTTTGGTCAAAATGATATCATGCTTGATCAGCGTTAATCATTCTATTTCAATAATTATCTACACCTTTCATCCTTTCATTATCCACACCTTCCATCTGTTGCTCTTTATTTCCTCACCATAAGTATTCCTCTTCACTGTCCCTTTTCAAAGAGATATTTTTGGAGATTTTTCACAGATATGTATATTTAAAAATCTGTTCATAAACATTTTTTCACACATTAAGTCTATTCCATATACCAGGCCCGACACGTCGCTCAGTGGCAACGGGCGTGAGCATTTAGGCTGAGTATCAATCCACTGGCGGCATTGTTGCAGATACTGTTTCAAAATCCGAGGAGATTCGATGGCGCTTCAGTCTCTTTCATCGTTAGTCGGTCTACCTGGGGTGAGTTTTCCGGGTTATTTGCAATATGATATTCAAATTCCCCCTAAAAAGTTCTCCATCCTTAAGCCTCAAGGAGCCAAGTCAAACTTATACCTATGGGTGTTCCATCGTAAGAGTGTTAGTTGTAGAAACAACAGAAAAATAGAAATTAAAATTCGGATCCCAGACCGCATTGTTCACCGTGATGTCCAACAAGGGAAAGAGGTTTCCTGCAATGGTGCTAGTCAAGACCTATACAATTAGGAAAAATTTACTGAGGCGACCTACACATCTAACGAGGTGCCCGGGAAGCGGTCCATCACTTGAATCCTTAAGCCAGATCTCAATGCCTGGTAACCACTAGCCAAATGATACATCTAGATATACCTCCCGTCTACCACAAGCGGAGACCAAAGAGACATGTTGCCCATCCAAAGGCCGCAAACGTTTCTGGGTCGAATTCTGTTGAAAATTTATTGAAAATAGTTTTGAAAAAGAACTTTCACATTTTTTTTGTCCTTTTCCTTTTCAAAATTGGGAATTCGAATTTTTTTTAGCGAAGGAACAAAGCTGGTCTATTTATAACTTATAAAACTTTACAGTGAAGGTCTCTGTTTAAAATAAGAAATACCTAGCTGTATG